>JAAMXS010003451.1:0-19762 GCA_019693525.1 Cylindrotheca fusiformis | reverse complement strand
CTTCGGACATTGTATTGAAAGAAGAACTCATCGTGACAATGATTGCAAATGTTGTTGTTGTGGAAGCATAGAAAGCTTGATGGGCTCTTTTTCCCGGCTCCGGATTTTCTGTGGCTGGATGGCAATGCAAGAAAAAAGGCGCCCCGAACAAGATCTGTGTGTTGTCGATCTATTAATAACTACGAGGATGCATCGTTGGAATGCCAAGTAGGGGCGAGATACTTAGTCGACACGGGATTGAATTTTTTTCCCGCCCCACACTCACTTTCCACGAACGCCTCCCCCCAGGTCGTACGATCCCCCCCTCTCTTTCACTGGATTCTTTGTTACATACGAAACGGAACATTCTTCCCACCCAGAAACTACACTAGATTTCCGTCTTTGGAGTGATGAGAACCCCAAAACGTTACGTGACCTTATTAGAGTTACGGTAATCAACTTTTAAAGAGGAGAAACAGTTTCCTTCTCTTAGGGCTTCTTCAACGTATATTCGCCATTTGGCTCAAACCATGGTTGCTGGTTTCCCCACCATGGACTACTAGCTACTAGCGCTATCATAGTGAATAAGACTGAACTAGTCGTATGTCGAAAAAGAAGGGGGTCACAAATCTGGATTTTGCTGCAACCAGGAATCTGGTCAAGAGTGAGTTGGGTGCTGGAGGGGGCAATTACTACTATCCATCCCCACAAACTATTGAGGGTTAACCCCCGGTCATCAAGACCACAAAATGTTTCGCAAGATATCCACCACCAAAAATAATGTTGAACGCAATAAAAGAAAGGCTAATAACAGTTGTTACTACTAGTACTGTTGACAAGAACCACCATCACAGCAAAAGTCCTCGTTTTCACCAATGATGAGCCGATTTTTTCACAGTACTAATACTATGTTTCACAGCCGCCGTTTGTTCCAGCGAGAACATCTTCCGTTGCTCGCGGCGGCTTTGGCAAGTTATCCCACTGTAGTATCTCCTCCTCCAGATTCCGAACGGTTGTATTCCACCAAGAACGATGCTGGAGGTAATAATAATAAGGGTGCGGAGAAGGCCCCCACTAGCACAAGTACTAGCATCAGCAGCAGAAAATCAAAGGGACATTTGGATATAAATAAAGATTGGGATAAAGTCAAGGAAGATTGGGAGAAATTGTTGGCCACAACCCCGAACAGCAATAGCAGCAACAGCGACGATGATGATGATTCGGAACCTTCCTTTTTGGATAGGTTTCGCAACGCGGTCACAAGCGCAGTGGGAGGGAAATCAAGTCCCTCTTCATCACCAAAACCATCATCGCCGTCGCCACCTCCTAGCGATGAAGACAATTACAAAGATATGGGTTCGACACTACTGCAGGCGGTACAGCAACGAATGACTGGAAAGTCCAACACGTCAACGATCGAAGATATCGTAACTCAAGCGCGGAACATGGAAGAACAGGGAGAGGTCAATGATACCGTCAGTTTGGGAAATTTGTTGGAAATTGCACAATTGTCTCGCCAACGACTGGATTCGTCGTTGGTCAAATTTTTGGGCCAAGCCGATTTGCCCGTTGTGAATCCACCAGATCTTTATTACTACGTCGAACATGAAGATGAGACGAAAAATCCAAGTGTGAAGCGACGAAAACATCGATTCTTTGCGGGTATAGATGTCAATCAAGTGGACGTATTGAATGAACAATTACGACTTTCCCTACTGTCCTATTCCGATAGTATGGAAGAAATTCAATCGGCATTGGAAGAGCACTTTGATAGCGAATTGGCCTTTTGTGAGATGGATTCAACTCCAGGACGACCCAGCCATTTCATCGCAGTCAACACGAATCAAAAGGCGTCCTCCATGTTCTTCTCGGAAGATTCACTCGAAGTGTTATTTGTCGTTCGTGGGACGAAGACTGTCACTGACATTATTACCGATCTACTCTGTGACGAAGAGCCCTATCGTGGGGGCCATTGCCACAATGGTATTTTGGAAAGTGGACAGTATCTTGCCAACAGGCACAAAAAGCTACTGAAGAACTTGCTGGATGTATCCGGAAAGAAGAAAATCAAGTTGACCTTGATCGGACACAGTCTCGGAGCAGGAGCAGCCACCATTGCGGGAATGGAACTGAAGGATATCCCCTACCTCGATGTGCAAGTGGTTGGTTTTGGATGTCCCGCCCTGTTGTCCAAAGAACTGTCAGAGAAAACGAAAAGCTACGTAACGACAGTGGTAGCGGACAATGATTGCATTCCAAGAATGAGTTCTGCCACAATGGTGAACGCCATTCTAGACATTGCGAGCTATGACTGGACGCACCTGGCGAGACGAGACATTGAAGATGCGATAGACGAGGTATCCTCCTACCTGCCGAAATTGTTGAGCGACTACAAGGCCACAATTCTAGCCATGGTCAATGACAGTCCCATTCGTACGACCCCAGAAAACATTTCGGAAAAACGATTGGAACCAATACTCTATCCACCTGGCAAATGTATCCACTTGTACCGTGACGGCTTTGGAATATCCGGAAACGAAGTGCCATGTACATTCTTCTCCGAAATCGATTTCAATCGGCGGATGATTCACGATCATCTCATTGACAGTGGCTATCAAAAACTCTTTCTAGACTTGATGAGAGAGCATCATGGCGATCATTACTTCCAATTTGACATTGACAAGAAGAAAGCCAAAGAGCTCCAGTAACTAGTCAATTTTTCCCTTTTTTTTCCTTTACACTCATTTTATAGGTTGTATCATTCTATGAATAAAATAGCCTCTGAACAGTGTCGATGGTACAGGTGATAGCACCGATCGTCGACGTTACGAGTAGGAACCAGGAAAACCAAATCCAGGCCGCATGTTCGTGTTGCGCTTTGTGATGGTTGCTACGGTGAATTTTCAAATAGCAAGCAGCAGGGAGAATAAATGAAATCAAAAAGGCCAAGAAGGAGCCACATAGGCTCCACACAATCGCAACACCAGGAACATGCACCGCTATTAGGTAGCAAGAACCCACTATTCCAAATGTCGCAAGATAATGAATCCATGGAGTGTCGCTCAGGAGCCGCCTCGAACTGTTGGTACCAGTATTGGATGGGAGGAGCAGAGGTGTTTCTTCTCCTACCGGTGCATGATCGGGACCATGTACTGCAACCTCCAAGACTTCCAACAAACTGGCTCGGCATGGTAGCAGGACCATAGCCATGGCAAGCATGATGGAGATACCAAATCCTATACGTCCCAAGAAGAATATCCAATCACCAGATGTTGAAATGTTGTTCAGAATATTGCCGTCAGTATCCACGCCCGCATACAAGTATCCACTTATGCCAAATACCAAGGTGATCAGAAATGTGATACCAACCGCACTGTCAATTGTGTGAAGCATCCTTCCTCGGCTGGGCTGAATCAACGAGCCTTGAATCGGCAATATATTAAAGATACTCAGAAAGGACAAAGAGATGATGGGAAAGGCAAACAGGACGTCGGCGAAGGAATCGGTCCATAGTAAGACAGGCTTTGGTAGGGGGGTGGTGATGGCATGGTGACAAAGTGCCACGCAGAGTACGGAAACGGAAGCGAGACCCACGAAACAGTTGAATCGAAGTGCATGCAATGTTTTTTGCACCAGAAAGGGACTCATGAATAGTAAGATTGCAAAAAGGACGTAACTTCGATGGATGTTGTTTTCCATTGTTCCTGTCGCAACCTGAAATATGGAAGTCCAAATGTCTTGCACCAGGACCATGTAGGCAATCAATAGGAAAATGAGGACGACAATAAGAAGCAGCGATATGAAGTATTCCATAGACGTTCCAAAGGCGTGCTTTCCAACTTCGCCATAGCTTGAGGCTCCTGTGATTCTGGCACAGAGACACAGGAGGTACAAAGATCGCTCCGTGATGATTGCCGCCGCCAACATGAGGATCGACCCAAGAACGAGGCCGCATTTTTCAAATGCTAAAGGAATGGACATTATGCCACCACCGACGATCGATGCAGAAAGATTGAACGTCGCTGCCACCAAATTGGATTGCCTCTTGGTAGATTCAAAGTCCGGAATCAATTCATCAGTGGAAGACACCATCTTTGTAGTGGTTGAGTTTGGTAACCTTTTTCTGGGCAGCTTGGTGACATGGGCAGGAGGAAATCGACTTTTCTATCCTCTAATCTTTTTGCATAAGCCAACCCTCTTGTGGGGTTGTTGTATCTTCCCAACTCAGTACTCTAGCGGGTCTGGTCGATGCTGTTCGGGTGTGCTGTAACGATGGAGAGAGCCATGGGATCTTCACCGACCTTCCTGGAACTTCAACTCAAACACAGTCGGACAGTAGAGAACGGACAGCCCGACAGCGGAACTGTGGAGAATGGAGAAGGTGGAGAGCTTGCATTTAAGACCACCAATGCGCTGTCTCACTTTTCTCGTTCATCGTCCATGATGGCAAGCGAGTTGATCATCCTTCTTCGCTATCATTGCAATTGCCGGAAATCCGACCCGCCCTACTTGTCTTGAGTCCTTTATTAGTATCCTCGCCTAAAAGTACGAATGGCTCAGTCCCGAGTCCAATGGCTCATTCCCTGTTTTAGAGCCTCGTTTTTTATCCCGATGATCATAACTGTAGAGCCCCATGCACTAACTAGCCAAAGCAGGTGTTTCGTAAAAACAAAGCGAGGGCTAATTTTTGGTGATGTGACCTTGTTTTGGGGCCGTGAGTCTCAATTGCATCGAAGGAGAGTCGAAGACAAAGACTATACCAACTAGGGCAACCTAGTAATAGAATGAAACCCAACAATAGTGGGGCGATACGAAGTTCAAAGTCATCGTATGTCATTCCGAAAGCATTGAGCATTGTACAAATTACTTTTTCAAAAAGCCTCCATTTCAATTGCGGATGATTCATGAACATCTCATCAACAATGGTGGGTATAAAAGAAGCTCTCTGGACTTGAACATTTTAGGAATAAAATAGCCGGAGAATAGTGTGGGCGGTACAGATGATAGCACCGATCGTCGACGTTACAAGTAGGAACCAGGAAAACCAGATCCAGGCCGTATGTTCGTGTTGTGCTTTGGGACGGTTGATACGGTGAATTCGCAAATAGCAAGCAGCAGGGAGAATAAATGAAATCAAAAAGGCCATGAAGGAGCCACATAGGCTCCATACAATCGCAACACCAGGGACGTGCATCGCTATCAGGTAGCAAGAACCCATGATTCCAAATGTCGCAAGATAATGAATCCATGGAGTGTCGCTCAGGAGCCGCCTCGAACTGTTGGGAATTGTATTGGCTGGGAGAATCAAAGGCGTTTCTTCTCCTACAGGAGCATGATCGGGACCATGTAATGCAACCTCCAAGAGTTCCAACAAACTGGCTCGGCACGGTAGCAGGATCATAGCCATTGCCAGCATAATTGAGATTCCAAATCCTAATCGTCCCAAGAAAAATAGCCAATCACCAGACATTGAAATGTTGTTGAGTATATTGCCGTCTGTGTCCAACCCCGCATACAAGTATCCACTCATGCCAAATACCAAGGTGATCAGCAAGGAGATACCAACCGCGCCATCGATTACTTGCACCATCCTTCCTCGGCTGGGCTGAATCAACGAGCCTTGAATCGGCAATATGTTAAAGATACTCAGAAAGGATAGCGTGACGATGGGAAAGGCAAACAAAACGTCTTCCAAGGAATCTGTCCATAACATGAGAGGCTTTGGAAGGGGGGTGGTGAAGGCATGGTGACAAAGTGCCAAGCACAGTAAGGACACGGATGTGAGGCCCACGAAGCAGTTGAATCGAAGTGCGTACAACGTTTTTTGCACCAGGAAGGGACTCATGAACAGTAAAATTGCAAAAAGGACGTAACTTCGATGGATTTTGATGTTTTGCATTGTTCCTGTCAGAACCTGAAATATGGAGGTCCAAATGTCTTGCACCAGGACCATGTAGGCAACCAATACAAACATGAGAAAGACAAATAGAAGCAGCGATATGAAGTACTCCATGGACGTTCCAAAGGCGTGCTTTCCAACTTCGCCATAGCTTGTGGCCCCCGTGATTCTAGCACAGAGACATAAGAGGTACAAAGATCGCTCCGTGACAATTGCCGCCGCCAACATGAGGAGCGACCCCAGAATGAGGCCGCATTTTTCAAATGCCAAAGGTATCGACAATACACCACCACCGATGATCGATGCAGAAAGATTGAACGTCGCTGCCACCAAGTTGGATTGCCTCTTGGGAGATTCGAAGTCCGGAATCAATTCATCTGGGGGAGACGTCATCATAGTAATCGTTGCGTTTCACCTCTTTGGGTGCTTTCCTGACATGGGCAGGAGGAAAACAACTATTCTGGCCTCGAACCTTTTTGCCTAAGCCAGCCCTCTTGTGTGCTTTTTATATCTTCACCAATTCAGTATTTCAGTGGATGTCCAGTTGCCAACCATTCTGTAGTAACCATGCTTCTTGATGTGGTTTTTCGTTGTTGGTGGGATTCTGTGACGTGCAGTCAAAGGAGTCGGACTTTGTCGAAGGAGTCAAGAAGATCATGATGAGGAAAGTCAAGGCAGTAGTAGTCGTAGAGTGAAAGCTAGTAATAGTGGAAACATAAATCTATAATCTATGAAGCAGAGACAACACAGTCTTCCCTGTCAATTTTGTCAAGAAAAGGGAGCAAATAGGGTATCACAACACAAGCGCCACAATTGATTCGGCAGCTTTCTCGATCTGCGGTTTGTTCCTTGGAGCAAACTTCTTCAATTTTGATCTTCCAAAGACATAGCTCCACTAGGGAAGCGACTTTCATCCGCCGTTCATAGTTTGCAAATCTGACATAGACTTTGCCAACCTCCGTACTCCTGGATGACCAATCCACTGCCAACGCCTTGTCGACTGCTTGCCACATAGTATCTGATTTCCCAGACCATGCCGAGGCCAGCAAATAGTCAAATCGCGTCTGCAGTACTCTTCGAATCACATCGCTAGAGTTTGGCATCCGATTCAAACATAAATAGTCCATCGGAGTGTGACCGAATGAGTCCTTACCATGAATGATGTGCTCCAAGTGACCTCCTTTCATCAGAGCTAGCAGCAACTCCATACTCGGAGTTTGCGACAACGATATAACATGGAGAGGAGTCATACCAAGCCCATCGACTTGGCAAGTTGCTGCCAATGGATCATCTTCCATCATACTATGTAGTTTCGCCATTGCGTCTTCCTCGGGATGGTAAGACTGGTAGTAGCACAGCTTGTTCAACGGAGAATGATTGAATCGATTTTTCAATTTGCTGCCGCAGTCGACTTCACGGTCAACAACGCTGCCAAGCTTCTGGTTTTGGAAAAACTCACATGTCGAAGAAAAATGAAGAGATTGACCAGCTAAATTCATCAAGGACGTGCATCCATCGAAACGAACGTTGGAGAGGATTCCCTCTGGAAACTCAATTGAAATCAAATTGTCACAATGCTCAAATGCAAAATTCCACAAGACTTGACAAGTTGGTGGGATTCTTATATGAGACAAGGAACGGCAAGAATTAAATGCGCCTCTTCCAATGAAATATACTGTAGACGGGATTTCTATGTACTCCAAACTCCTGCAAGCTTGGAACATTTCACTTTCAATTCTCTCCAAGGTTGGAGGCAGTTTGATATGCTTAAGCCGGCTGCAGCTCTCAAATGCGCCTTTTCGAATTGAAGAGACTGTAGAGGGGATGTGTAGAGATTCCATGGAATCACATGATCGAAAAGCCAACTCTCCAATTTCCAGCAGTCCGGGTGGAAGATCAACAGAAGTCAGACTTGAACAGCCATCAAAAGCACGTTCGCCAATCTCGATAACGGATGAAGGTATCTTGACTATTGACAATGATTCGCAAACAACAAACAACTGCTGTTCGATCACTTGAAGCCCCTCAGGTAACTCGACAGAAATCAAACTTCTGCAAGAAAAGAATACTCCAGCGCCAAGCTTGGTGGAATTAGAACAAACGATGACCTTCCGAAAACAAAAGCAAAAAGGAAATGCACGATGCATCTGTAGTGGTGTTGCCCTTTCTGGAAACACAATTGTACCCTCTTCCAAATTAGGATTGAAAGTCTCCAAAGAGCCTTCTGAAACGAACTGAACAAACCTCAAGCTCGTGCAATAGAAGAACGCATCTTTTCCAATTCTTGTGAGTCCCTTCGGGAGTTGCACATGTACCAATTCTCCGCAGAATTGAAATGCTTCCTCAGGAATCTCTCTCACGGAAGAATCTACTAGCAGGTGAGTGACCTTTCGGGGAATTTCAGCGTCCTTCGTTTCGCTCGTGTAGACAAAGAACAGCTCGGGCTCGTGCGCCTTCTCAACCTTTGATTTTTTCCTGATGCTGCTGTTCCTTTCGTCCATGATACTGCTGACATTAAAGTTCGATGATCACAGTCATGAAGCAAGAGAGATAGGCCAGAATATCGACTCGCTTCAAAGCTCCTACTATAGTTGTTGTGGATGGAACTCATCGTGGATGGAACTGCTCTTTTTCGTTGTACTTGTGACATTTCGTCCGTTGAGCTGATGTCTGACTGCTTCAACGCAAGTGCAATATACTGGCCAACGCTGCAGGCGGTTGATTCCCACCACGATAAGCATCAATACATAGTAGCATAGTAAAGATACACATAAAAGGCGATACTGTAGCTGAAAGGGAAAGCTGGCTGTGGCATAGTAATAACAATCCCAACGTTGGCTGGTGAGGACCCACAGAAACAAATTGTTGCGGTCAAACGAGTCGGAAACCAGTTCAACCTATCGAATGAGTCCAAACTGAAGTTGTTTAGGGGGATCCGCCAAAGGCAAGGGACGATAGTAGGTTGGGAGTTTATAATCGTTTGAAGCGACTCCAGAAAGTAAGAGTATATTTCATTGAGAACTATAGAAAGTTATTTGTACAAAAAGCCACCTCACTTTATTAGGCGCATGAAAAAACGTTTGTTTCTGTTTTCTTGGTGGTATGCAAGAATCACGCTGCTACTACAGTAGTAGTAGCCGAAGAATGCTTTGTGTTGTGCATACAATGACCGCCAAAACGGCCACGATGAGGAGGATCCAGGCAAACCATAACCAGAATCGGCTTTCATCATTGACGTATCGGTTGCTCTGTTGAATTCTCAAATAGCAAAGGCAGGGTAAAATGAATGCGATCAAAAAGGCCATGGAGGAACCGACCAAACTCCAAATGACGTCGACTCCTGGAACTCGAATGGCTACCAAGTAGCACGTATTGATAATACCAAAGGTGGTAAGATAACGATACCATGGATTGCGATCCAACCGACGTTGTTTGGTGGTGGAAGGGGGCGTGTCACTTTCCATAATTTCCAATTTGGTGTATGTTGTTGCCGTTTCGGTATCCGGAACGGCCAACAATGGGAGTTCTTCTCCTCCTAGTTGTGGAACGACGACATGTGGTCCATTCACGGTAACATCAAGAATTTCCAATAAACTGTCACGGCAGGGTAATACCACCAATGGCATGGCCAACGTCAAGGTGAGTCCACAACCAAGCCGGCCTACGAAAAAGAACCAATCGCTCAAAGTACCAGTCCTCCAATTGCGAGAGGACGTAATGTTGTTGAGAATGTTTCCACTCGTATGTCCCATCGCATACAGATATCCGTAAATGCCAAATGGAAGCATAATCAAAAAGGCAGTACCAAGAGCACCATTGATAACGTATTGCATTCGTCGTCGACTGGGATGGATGAGTGCAGCTTGTACCGGTAGGACATTAAAGACACATAAAAAGGACAGATTGATCATTGGAAAGGCAAATAGGACATCACTGACAGAGGACGTCCAAAGCAACACGGGTTTGTTGGTTGGTTCAGTGGCGGCATGGTGCCATAGAGCCAATAGCAAAATCGGGACCGATGCAAAACCAATGTAACAGTTGTATCGTAGAGCGTGCAATGTCCGTTGTAGGAAAAAGGGAGTCATAAGCATTAGGATGACCAAAAGGACCTTCTTTTTGTCCAGTTCGCCCTCTTGTTTGTTCAGAATCATTTCCAATGTGGAACACCAAATGTCTTGGACCAGAATCATAAATGCCACAAGGACAAACATGAGATAAACGAACAAAATCATGGAAATGCCATACTCTCCTCGAGTCCCAAAGGCTGCCTTGCCGACTTCTCCATACGTCGTTGCACCACTTATTCGAGCACAGATACATAAGAGATTCAATGACCGTTCGGTAATGATAAGAGATGTGACCATTAGCAAAGAACCAAGAACAATGCCACATTTTTCAAAGGCCAAAGGCAGGGATAGGACACCACCGCCAAGGATGGTGGCCGTTAGATTGAAGGTTGCTGCCACCGCACTGGACTGGCGGCTCGATGAATCATATTTGGGAACCAAGGTATCGTTGGTCATTTGTGAAATATGCTGTTGTTGCTGTTGTTCTTCTTCCTTTTTCCTTTTGTCGATTATGTGTGATGGCTGGTGGTTGAAATCAGAACCAAGAGTGTCACGTCACACAAAAAAGATGATGTGATATTCCCAGAGAACAAAAGTGTACAGTTGGTTGGCTGTGCTGGGATGGCGCGGCATGTCGGAGTTGCACCAAATCCCAGCTGGCATTACTCCGAAAATGCAACAATGGCTGTAGGAGTGTTCCGCGCGAATCGAGCGCGTAATCGCTTGTGCAACCGCGCGGTAGTACTAGACAGAGGATCAAGATTGGAAGTTCTTCTGGATTCTTTCTTGCTTGATTGGAGTCGACGATGACGTTGTGTCGTTTCAAGCTTTCACATCGTTCATCTGATGAAAAGCTGGCTGGAGAATGAAACATACATGCATCATCTTCACAACATTTGTCAATCGATGAACCTTACATTACAGCAGCGAATAGATATTATACTTTTGTGAACAACGAAAATGAGCACCTCTATGGGTTTTGCAGGTAGTGGCAACCATGAATCCAAAACCTCCTCGTATGGTTCCATTCAAGGACAGGGCAGTGACATTGAGAAATCGCTTGATCCACCACAAACAACCGGAAACTCTTCCGGTGATCGGAACAATAGACGAAGGATCGTTGAAGCTTCTTTTGGTTGTCTAATGCTGCTAGCGATGATTGTCGCCGTTTGCTTCCAGCCATGGAAGGAGGACGAGGACAGAAATGGCGGAGGGATGGTTCGTCGTTTCCCCATTTTGACCACAGCAGAAGATAATAGAAATACGTCCACTGGTTCCGTCACAATCACCACAGAATCCTCTTCTGCTACTGCCGCTGCCAATGAAAGTACGGAAATACCATTTCCACACATTGATCGGTCCACATTTGGCAAGAATCCTGTTCCACCATCCTCCATTGTAGATCCCAATTTGTTTTCACCATCCCTTCGTGGCGACAATGATGATAATGGTGATGATGGACAAAATCGCTTTCTAAAGGTTCCCTTTCCGACGGGTGCCTTTTGGACCAACTTGGTAACAGAACCGACATCGGACCGATTGTTGTCCTATCCCATCATGGCCTATCCGTATGGTTTTAAATGGAATCCAGAAATGATCCAAGTTTCCCTTCCGTCATTACGACGACTAATGGATTCCGTATCGATTCGTGATATTTTCAATCCGGATTTGACACTCATGACGATGGAATCTGTAAAACAACGACATGTTCAATCCTTTGATCCGCTCAGTGTTACCTTGCGATTCCAAACAACTGAATCATCATCCGACGACTATGAGTATTGGGAAACCTACATTGTGCAAGGATCTCCCTACATTACGGCTCGATACCAACACATGGTACCGATCATTCGTGCACTATCTACCTTTCGAAGCATATCCTGCCTCGACGGCTCCGATTGCAAACGTCTAGAGGAGGAGGATACAGATCAGGTACGCAATTACATCTGGAATGAAAACTAAAGGTCAGATACTACATAGTTCTAACGCACTCTTTTTTCTTTTCTCTCTTCCTCCCGCTGTCGAGCAGCAGCCCTCTCATCTTGTGCGTCTGAAAGGGACCCAATTCGTGATTCAAACCATGGAAAATTTAACCTGGATGTTGTTCGTATCCGAACCAAATACGACGATTGTTTTCAATACAATCGGTAGTACCCAAATTACTACCGAAGGTAAATTTAATGGTGTCCTTCGACTGGCATTGCTACCACCACCCCAAAAAGACTTGGACCACTATACCAATTCCTTTGAACAGACCTATCAAAGTACCTTTCATACAGTAGGCGAAAACGATAGTAACGACGACGAGCCACCCTCTGCTATGAAAATGCTCATCCAACATTCCAGAGTGTATCCCATTGGAGCGGACGTATCTTGGGGTTTTCCATCCAAGGACGTGGGGACCGTACGATTCGATTTCAAGACAAAGTCATTTGGTGGGATGAACCTACTCAAAGGAGGAGATTCGGACCTATTAATGCTTGCCTTGCCACATCATGTGGATGTGCTGTCCGCCAATGATGATTCAAAGGAGTACAAAATGATTAGGGAGAAGGAAGATTTTGATCTGATCTATCGAACTATCAAGGGTCACATGACACCTGTCATTGGATCCACATGGGAGTACAAGGAACAATTGACAACCGTTGGCTTTGATTCCAAGAACACTCTAGAAAAGGCAGCCGAGTTAAGTCACAAAACAAAGACTACGATTTTGGATCAAGTTGCACTGGATGTCAAACGAGTACTACCCACGTTGGATGAGAACATTTATGGCTATGGAAAGCAAACAGCGAGACTTGCCCAATTAATTCATATTGCCAAGGTACTCCTTGATACGGAGGATGATACGTCGTCATTGAGTCAAAAGTATGGCTCGGTCATTGAGGAATCTCAAGAGGCTCTTTATGGCTTTTTGGTAGCATTCTTATCGGGTACTACCGCTGATCCATTGGTATATGACACGAATTTTGGTGGGTTGGTAACCCAAGATGGTTTGGACGATTCCATGAATGATTTTGGTAATGGTTGGTACAATGATCATCATTTTCATTACGGTGAGTTCTGGCTGGTTGTTTTAAGTATCTCTTTGCATAAAGAGAGGCATTGCTAAATCCGCCTCATTTGCTTGACTGCAGGATACCAACTATATGCGTGCGCTCTGATGGGACAATGGAATGAAACATTTGTGACAGAATATGGACCTGTGGTAGATGCCGTCATGTACGATGTTGCACACAGTTCCTATGCTAGCAGTAGCAGTTCGGAGTCGGAAGGTGGTGCATTCTTCCCGTTCGCACGGCACAAGGCGTGGTTCGATGGACATTCCTTTGCCTCTGGATTGTTCCGTTTTGCCTCGGGAAAGTCCATGGAGAGTTCCAGCGAATCCATCAATTGTTATTATGGTGCCTACCTCTGGTCGATGGTACGGGGGATGGACAGTAAGACGAAGTTGTTGGACCATCAAACCAATTTTGCGAGGCTTCTTCTAGCGACCGAGATTCGAGGAATCAAGACATATTGGCACATGATGCCGAAAGATGAGAATTCGCCAATCGCAGCGGGACTTTTCAATCCCATGTTTGCCAAGAATTTAATGGTGGGAAATCTTGGAATGATGGACGCCACCGTTTCGACCTGGTTCGGGAACAATCCTCTCTATGTGCATATGATCAATTTCATGCCAGTGACCGCCATTACTCGGCAACTATTCGACAATTCGTATCTTGAAAAAGAATTCTCTAGTGTGATCCAACCCATTTACCAGAATGTAGAAATGGCATGGTACGGAAGAAACAAAAAATGGGGCTGCTTTTCTTTTCTTGTGTGGTCTAACACAACTGCTTCTTTTCTTGTTGAGTCAGGAAGGGATATGTGATTTGTGATAGAGCCATGCTTGAACCTATCAAAGCTTGGAAGGATGCTCTGGAGCTTCGGAGTTATGAACTAGACCAGGCTGTTAGTCAAAGCCAAGTCCTGTACTTTGCAAGCACCATGCAAGATTTCGAGGATCAAGGCGAAGACGATGCATCATCGTCCGAAGAGTCTGACAATGATACACACGAGAGCGCCGACTTTTCTCCATCCTCCTCCTCGTCGTCGTCACTCTGTATCGATCATTCCGAGTGTGCATCCCTTGGACTTGCTGGACATTGTTGTCCGCCGAGTCCGGGACAAGCCAATTTAGGGTGCTGTGACATTGTTTCCACTTCTCCTTCCGAGAAGGAGTCGCTACCAACAACAACAACAGCAAAACCAGGAGAGAGTGCCTTGTGCTCCAACAATGCTGGCTGTGCCACTGCGGGCTTGACCGGGTATTGCTGTCCGGCCATTAATGGTGCCCACCTGTCCTGTTGCAACGAAACCTAATTGCTATAATAGGAAAAGAAACAGTGAGCCACCAAATACCCAAAGTACGAATCTTTTTTCCCATCCGACAGAGACCAACCATGACCTTCTACAAGTGTAGTAGTAGTAGATTCTCATCCACTCGTTTTGAATCTATTCTTACTGGTACTACTTTCGCCAAAAAGTCTACTCCATGTGCATTCATGGAGTATGATAAGGTTCGGATTTGGGCTTGGCCAAGTGTGACTGGTACAGCCACTAATAATGGTGGTGTCGAAAAACAATTGCAACGTACTGCAAGAAAAAGTGGGCAACTGAATCAATGGGTCTTTTTCATTTTTTGCAGTGACCAATAATGACGTTCTACTAGTACTAGCACATGGTAGATTCTCATCCACTCTTTTCCAAAAGATAGATATTCTACCCTGTACAACTTTCACCAAACAGTCTACTGCACGTGCATTCATGGAGTATAGCTAAGGTTCGGGTTTAGACTTGACTGGGTTTTGCAGTCCAGCCAGCCACGGATGATGCGCACTAACGAAAAAGTGAGCAACCAAATGCCCGTACTATGAGTCCTTCTTGTTTCTGGCAGTGACCAAAAATGACTTTCGACTATGTACTAGCTAGTTGTAGTAGATTCTCATCCATGCTTTCTAAGAAATTCTACGACCGTCCCAGTTTCGCGAAATATTTTAGTGTCCAACCATACATTCAGCGAGATAAGGTTCGGGTTTCTGTCACGTTCTACACGGAATAAGATGGAGAAGCTCTTCGTCTTGCGAGATGATGGCCGCAAAGATTCGATTCCTCTAGTCGTGGGGATGGTTTTGTACGCGTGTCATATGTCATTGTGATGATTAAGTTCCATAGCAGGATGGGTCGGGGAATCTATTCGTTTTGTGAAATTCTCTAGTTGGACATGTACTGAGAAGGGGTGACTTGGAACTGAAACCCGAACTCCTTGGAAACCCACACTTAACGAATTGTTCGTAAAATTCTGATTCGTCCTTCTCCTTCTTGGCTGATATCACAAAACATATCACATATCCTAAAAACCATATAATCGATGCATGCACGATTTGTAAAACCGCACCCATCAACCGAACCTCTCCAAGAACAAAAACCAAACCATCAAAGCAAAGCAAATCTCTATTGCCTGCAGAAAAGAATGCCAAGTATGATTTTTGAATACTCACAACCGTCTTTAACAACACTGTCATCCTTTGACTCGTTCGATGACGATGACAATGATCTGATTTCAACCGACGATGCCAGTTCTAGTACTTCTTCTTCGTGTTGTTCTTCGGAAGAACAAAATGAACAAGAAGAACAAGACGACGACGATGACTTTGATCTACAACTAATCGGTCCACTGTCCAACGGATTTCAACTGGATTGTTGGGATCATCATACTCCATCAACATCACCAACATCAACGACATTATTGTCTGTGGATGAAAACGGAATCCATTCTTTCCAACTTCCATTACACCTAAAGAATCACAGTCATGACTACTACGATTACAAGAAGACAATGAACAATAACGCGAACCATCACCAAGGGAATTCGCAATCGAATAAATTGTCATTGTTGCCGGTGGTCAGTTGTCTTGCGAAGGATCGGATTCTATCTGCTCGTCACAACAACGACAGCCATACTTCTTTCAAAAAAAAGAAACATGTACATTTTGGTGAAGGCAATCAATATTATGTCTATGACAAACCTGCCATGGAAGATTTTTTCCGCTTGTATTACTCTGCCCACGAATTGCAACGAATCCGTGATCAACTACGAATTGATTATAACAACAACAAGAGCAACAAGCTTCATCTTCCAGAAGAAGAACCCACAGAAATTGATTATGCCGAAGATTTTCCAGTATGGTGAAAAAAGAAAGAAAAACACCAATCTTTCAATACTGTAGTTTCTAGAAACAAGAAAAGATACTATAGTTTTTAGAAACAAGAAGACAACTACTAATACCAATAGCTCTAGGATCTATAGTTTTTACGATGTTGAAGAGTTTTGTGTTCTTGTACACCTTTCACCTCTTCTTCTTAATAGTACAATGGTCTCCCCCCAATTGAAGGACTGCCTACACCGGCATCGTCAAAGTAGAAGTAGTAGTAGTACAACCCTTTTGTGAGCCGATTTTCTTTCGCAGCCTGTTCAAGAATCGTCTTATACCTAGTCTACAAGAGTAGTATAGTAGTACTACGAGAAGTATAGACTACATATAAATCTCATAGCAGCAGTCATGGAATTCAAGCGTTTCAAATATCAACCTCATAACAGCAGCAGCAGTCGGTGGTGGTCGGCACTGATGGTAGCGAATCGTGGTTCCTTTTTGTGGAGTGAGCCGGCGTATGCATTGGCTGGAGGGTTTTTGGCACAGTCTCTGTTGTTGTTGTTGTTGTTGTTGCTACTGCTGCTGCTGTTGTTGCTGTTGCAGCCTTTGTTGTTGTTGTAGCCTTGGAACGTTTCCTGGTGATTGGATTGTTGCTGGATTCAGATAAAGGATGATCCGACGTAATTGTATGCTTTTTCCATTGTTGTGACTTGGATGGATCCAACTTGGGGGACAGATTTTTGGAAGACCAAGAAGAAGAAATGGAAGTCTTTGTAGTAGTAGTTGAAGCAGGGGCCACTTTATTCCCACGAGTACGACCAAAGCTGCTGTTGTCGCCACACTTACTTCCTTTTCGTTTTCCCAATGGTATTAGTGTTGGCTGTTGTTGTTGTTGTTGTTGTTTTGATGCTGATCCTGTTGTGCCATTGTGTGTCGTTTGCAATTGTTGGAGCAGTACTTTTCGATGACGTTCATGACGGGAACGGGCCTTTTCATAAAAGGAACGACCTGCGGCCACATTGATGTTTTTCTTCTTTAGAATAAATAATGTGTCTTGTTCTTTTTCGGTTGCCTTATTGTGTGGATCTTTCTTCTTGTTGTTGTTGGTACTACTACTAGCGTTGACAACAGCCTTATTGTTGAGGTATTTTCGTGTACGGACAACACGTTTCGTCGAACTGCTTTTGTGGTTGATGTTGGTGGCTTGTAAGAGTCGTTCTCGAACCGGAGGACAATGTTGTTGCCGTCGTTGTCGTCGTACTACTATCCGGCTCTTGTGGTCCATCTTTTGGTTCGTCTTTGGAACTGGTTGTCGAGCCATTTGTTTTTGTGTGTGTGTGTGTGTTTTCCCAAAATACGAATCACGCTGTTTTTGTGGGATGATAAAATGTGGCCGTTTCCCCAGAATTTTGGGTGAAGGGAGACTTGAAATGTATCAATAATAAACACTATAGTAATAGATGTAGACGTATTACTAAGAGCAAAAATAGATCGTTGTCAAACTGCTGTTACAGTACGATTGTGAGATAATCTAGAGATGCATATATTATTGCTTGGAAATCAAGCACATAATAAACCAGAACTGCAATGATCGCTGATTTTCGGCAAAGTGCACTTCCAAATTTCTTATTATTATTAAAAAACTATACAACAAGGATGATCAGTCTTTCAGCTAACTGACTGATACTTAAACGGAGCCCTGTTCACAAATGAGAAGTCTTGTCTTGTTTATCTTGTGCGTTCAACTGAAGACGGCAATCAAAACACATCACAAACGAGAACCTACTGGACAACAAGAATACAAACATGAGGACTGCTCACCACGCGGACTCTCTTCGAGATGGCATGCGCGCCACACCAGCCCGCTCGACCATTTCGACTACTGTAGTCTTTTCTGGTGACTTTGTCAGGGAAAAAAGGGGGATCCACATACGAAAAAATGCGACAGCAACAATGACACCTTACTCCGCGCCATTTTTGGCTGTTCGAGTACATGTAAAGAAATGTACCGAAATGGGCAGTCTGCCATGCGCGCGCGGCATTTTGACTTCGCGCCGATATAAAGGAGCAAGCATATCATTTGCTGGCATTTTTTTCTCTAGGACAAAACCTCATTTCTTCTTGCATGTTACGGGTTCTTCTTCTCCTCTTTCTTGGTTCTTCTTCTTTCTTGACTCGCCCTATTGACAGTTTCTATATGCCTTCCTCTACTACTACTACTACTTCATCAGCATCTCCGACAAGTGTTGTAACCATGAATGCAGAGACAACTAGTACTGATTCAATGACTATGACGAACAAGAGCAATCCTCGATCTTGCATCTTGCAAGTCGGAGTCTGTGCCGGTCGTCTTTGTGGTGTCGCCAATACACACTTGTCAAAAACAACAACAATGACTGACAAAACCAATGCAAGTAGTAACAACAATAATACGACAGTGCTCGTGTTGGCCATGAGTGAACTTTTGCAAGCCCTGTGGGAAACTGCCAAGAGTTTGAATTTGGATTTGATTTTGGCCATTCATAATAAATTGGAATTGAACAATCGCAAATATCCCGTGGAACTTTGCAAGGTACGTACCGCCTATTATTGTTGTTGTTGTTGTTGTCAGTCAGTCTTGGCCCAGAAAAGTGATTGTATCATGTTTGTTGTTGTTGTTGTTGGTGAAACAAAAAACACCACTCTGACTCTATTCTTTTCTTACGATTTCTACTACTATTCAATATATAGGGCAAGGCTGGTAAATATACACAATACAGTGCACAAACGGGTGTGACCAAGGACAATCAAAGTATGGACGTGGTGGAAATGGAAATGACTAGTGACGGCCAATCGTCGTCCATGAACGTTCAGCCATTGGTAAAAGCATTGCCGACCGTGGCAAACACCATTCATGACTTTGCCACTGCTCGAAGTTGGGCCCAATATCATACACCACGAAATTTAGTATTGGCATTGTTGGGAGAAGTGGGAGAATTGGCCGAAATATTGCAATGGAACGACGACAAAGACGAGACCACCTTGCCTAGTACCAAATTGTTGGACCAATTGTCGCAAGAATTGGCCGATGTGTCCATTTACTTGTTGCGATTGGCCACAGTCTGCAATGTGGTACCAGAACTAGCACAAGGTCTGCAAGAATTATATGAATAAGTATATTCTACTAGATACAATTGTATATAAAATATCAATGTATTTCTTATTAGGTTTTGAACACAAGCAACAACAATGACCAAGAAATGATGTAGAGGTACAATGTCCAGATTTGAAGTTGACTCATTCGAGTCGACGGAGTTCGGGATGGAAAAAGCTATTCTTATGATGACACATCAGAAGAACGACTCGGAGATGGGAAATAATGAGAAAGAGAGACAGACGAATTCAAAGAACCAAAAAAGAGAGAGAAGAAGAAGAAGTTATGGAAGAACAACCACTTTCAAAGGAGGAACAAGAAAAATGTCGTGCCAAGGCGAAAGAAGTCTTGTCCAGTCTTCAACCAGATCCATCATCTTCCTCCTGGGTAAAAGGAGGAAGAGCAGAAAAGGTGCCGGCCAGCAGTCATAATAAAAGTGAACAAGCTCAATATTTTGATGCACATGGTTTTTTGGTCGTTC
>JAAMXS010003432.1:0-11323 GCA_019693525.1 Cylindrotheca fusiformis | reverse complement strand
CCCGCGCCATACCGAGAATAGAACACTATAGATCATTCCATTCCTACGGGCAGCTCCCTACATTTTTCTACATCTTCTACAAAACTTAGGTGTGGATGCATTTTGTCATTTTCATGTTCCGACTGTCTTAGACATACATCTCAATACCGACGTGTTCATATCAGGAGGTCTACCTTTCAAGAAAGCAAGAAAGTATAAGAATTACAGCAACTATGGCGATGGAACAGCTTGTCAGCACTCTTATCGAAGTGATTCTTCTTATCATCCTTCAGGTCACCCTTCTCGATGAGCAAGAAGAGGCGGCCATCTTTCATATTCGTTGGCAAGCACGGAGAAGATTTTTTTGTGCCACGCTCCAGAACAGCAAATGACGATTGGGTAAATGAAGTCAACCCAAGGTTGTTCAAGCGTTTGTACAGGATGGATAAGGAATCTTTTCTCCACCTGCTTAAGAAGATCTCGCCCTTTATTCAGCGAAAGAACACTCCATTGAAAAGAAAGAGACCATCAGGGTCGGCCCCCAATGGTATGATTCCTGATTCAATGCGTCTAGCCATGGCCCTCCGGTACTTTGCAGGTGGAGATCCACTTGACATCTCACAGTTTTTCAAGGTGGGCGAAAATGAGCCTACTCGCAGTGTTTGGTTTGTCACAGATGCCATCCACCGTTGTCCTGATCTGGATATCAAATTTCCTTCAACACACCAGGAGCAGCTGGCAGTTGCTGAAGGATTCAAGGAAATATCCTCAATCGACACCCCAAGTTGTGTCGGGGCAATTGATGGAATTCTAATCTGGACTCACAAGCCCAACAAGAACCATATGAACGTCGAGGATTGGGGGGAAATGAAGATGTTCTGCGGTAGGAAGAAGAAATATGGTCTGAACATGCAAGGCACATGTGATGCAAGAGGCCGTTTCCTAGATGTGGAGATCAAGTTTCCTGGGTCGACATCAGATTACTATGCATTTCAGCACTCTGGCTTGAAGGAAAAAGTTGAGCGAGAGGGTTTTCTGCATCCTGGTCTCGCCCTTTTTGGGGACAATGCATACGTAAACTCTCCCTATATGGTAACGCCTTTCCGAAATGCTGGAGCTTCTTAGCTGGTTCTGCTTGAGCAGCTGCATTCTTCCTTTTTCGTTCGTCCTTCTTTTCATCAGAGCTAGGAGCATTTGGTGAAGGGACAATGTGCGAACTGGCCGAGGATTGGTTCGAGAGTTCAGCACAGGTGAATCCAATGAGCTCGTGCACATCAAGGATGTGGAACCAATACAATACGCTCGGACACTCACTTCCCAAGAAGTTCCCACGATCATCTCCTCCAATGAGTTCGGCCTGTTCTTCGTCATACCTACGCCACTCCCTTCCTCGAGGACCACCTGTATTCCTCACTGGTGTGGTTTCAGAACCTGAGCCTTGATCTTGTTCCTCATCAGAGTCTGGAACTCGCTGGTTTGACCCGTTGCCACTGGCTTCATAGTTGCGATTCAACTTTTCAATCTTTGGGCGCATCTTTTGCACCATTGATTTCGCTTTTTTAACAGTCAATGTGTACGGCCCCTTCGTTAGCTCGATCGGATCCATGAAGTGTGCATGCAAAGCGGGCATTGCTTCAGTCTGAATGATCCAGTTTGGATTGTTAAACTGCTGCACTGCTGCTTCCCAAAACGTTGGCTCACGAGTGGCTGAGTTTCTCCTGTCTAAAGCATCACGATCCCATGCATTTTGTGTTGCCAAATACTTCACCTTCAGCTCCTGGATGTCGAACAGGCTTACAAATCTCAGTCGATCATTGGCAGTTTCATAGGCAGCTCTGGTAGCGTTTTCGTCTAGCACCACCCGATCATCATCACCCTCCTGCTCCCGACGTGCCTCTGCTGTGTAGAAAGCTCTGATAGTAGACTAGGTACAAGAAAATCTTTTTTTCTGTCTTGACGAAGCCATTGATTGTTAGCGAGGCAAAAAGACGCTGCCCAAATAGAGCCTTCAACTCAAGCAACAGAACGAAGGCCAATTTGATTGAAACCTTGAGAGCTATTCCTCTAGATGAAGAGGATCAAGAGTTTATCAGGCAAGAGGCCTGACAACAAATTCAGGAATTACCTCTTCAGCAAGAAAGAGAATGAGTCCAGTTCGAGATCCAGGTGGAACACTTCTGTCGTGATGGACAAACTCGGAAAGGGGTGTGCGAGCAGCTTGAGGATCGTCCCTGTGAAGAGGGATGTTTTCATTGCCCTCCATATTTCCAGAATTGGACGAATTGTGATCTTTGGCAGCATTGGTATTGGCAGATGTGTCGAACAGAAGCATTGGGATCATCGACAGCCATCAGCATTGGGATCGGAACGGAAGAAAATAGTCTATCGGAACGGAAGAAAAAGTCTATTTGGTGGATTGGAGGCTCCTCGGAACGGAAAATATAAATTTCTTTTTGGAGGATTGGAGGCTCGGAGGGGAGGCGGGTAGGATTTTCTCCACCATCATCAATCATCTGAGATGGTGGGTCATCCGTAGGCGTGAGAGTCATAGTTTTATTTTAACGCGCATGAAATCACGCAAGAGGCGTGCGGGGTACAAATTTTTAATTTCAATGTCAGTCTACGAACCCCCTTATTGTACCCCTTCCCTCGCACGCCGTCATTTGTCCGGCCAGCGCGTCATACGAATGGGAACTATCGCGTTTCCGACTCCCACATGTATTTCTACGATAGCCTAGTACTAGTACTAGTACTAGAAACAGGATTGAAGGTCAGCGATCCGTTCCCCAAGATATCTTCCCAAGATTATAGCTTGTAAACAAAGGTCACATCCTCGAGTTGGCCAAATTCATCAGTATAGAGGCATCGATTTGAACTTGCATCACGTGATCAGAATGATGCCGGATGAGAAAACGACATCAGCATCCAGTGCCGAAGACGTTTGGACATACAATGGTCACGGTGAGGTTCCCGAAACGGTGCAACGTATCAAGATTGCCGAAAATGTGAAAAGTATTCCAGAAGAGGCATTTTTTCAGTATCAGGAACTTGTAGAAGTTACAGTTTCCTCTTCGGTTCAAGACATTGGGAAACGCGCCTTTGCTGGTTGTACCAGCTTGAAGACAGTCAACCTCTGTGATGAAGGACTTCTTGCACAAATAGGAGACCAAGCGTTCGGCGGGTGCGAATCTTTGGGAGAAGTTGTCTTTCCATCCACAGTCCACGTGATTGGTGAAGGTGCATTTCAATTGTGCACGGGCTTGGTGAAAGTCACAATGCATCTAGGCCTGAAAGAAATTCGAGCAGAAGCTTTTGCTGGATGCGAATCTTTGACGGACGTGGACATCCCATCGACTGTCGAAGTGATAGATAAGAGCGCATTTATGGAATGCAAATGTTTGGAGAAAGTCATAAGGCATGAAGGGCTGGAACGAATTGGACCAGGAGCGTTCGCTGGATGCGAATCTTTAACCGAAGTGGACGTTCCATCGACAGTAAACGTCATTGATGATGGTGCATTCTTTGGGTGCAACTGCTTAGAAGAAGTCAAAATGTGCCAAGGGCTCAAACGGATAGGCCGTTTTGCTTTTCAGAAATGCGATTCTTTGACCAGAGTGACCGTTCCATCGACAGTCAACGTGATTGATGAAGCTGCGTTTTTGAGATGCAAGGGTTTGGTGGAAGTCACAATGTTCCAAGGTCTCGAACGAATTGGACGAGGCTCTTTCCAGGAATGCGAATCGTTGACCAGAGTGACCATTCCATCGACCGTCAACGAGATTGGTGATGCTGCCTTCTTGGAATGCACGAGTCTGGTGGAAGTCACAATGTATCAAGGTCTTGAACGAATCAGACGAGGCGCTTTCCAGAAATGCGAATCTTTGAAGGAAGTGGGCATTCCGTCGACTATCAACATGATTGAGCAAATGGCATTTTGTGGTTGCAGTAGCCTGAAGAAACTAATCATCTTTGAAGGTATCGAGCATATTGGCGCGCAAGCCTTCTTTGGATGTGTATCTTTGTCAGAAGTGAGCCTCCGAGCAACTGTTAAGGTGATTGATCAGGGTGCATTTGCGAGATGCATACGCTTAGTGACAGTCAAAATGAGTGCAGGCCTACAACAAATTCGAGCACAAGCTTTCGCTGGATGCGAGTCATTGCGAGAAGTGGATATTTCATCTTCAGTGGATGTGATTGATGAAGGCGCATTTTTGTCATGCAAAGGCTTGGTGGAAGTCACGATGCATCCAGGCCTTGAACGAATTGAGCGAGGCGCTTTCCAGGAATGCGAATCCTTGACAAAAGTTGGCATCCCGTCGACTGTCAAAGTAATTGAAAAAGATGCCTTTCTCGGCTGCAAGAGCGTGCTCCAAGTCAATTTGGAGGAAGGCCTGGAACGAATTGGACAAGGCGCTTTCATGAAATGCGAATCCTTGACAGAAGTGAACATTCCATCAACTGTCAATGTGATTGATTGTGCTGCTTTCCAAATGTGCGACGGCCTGGCGAAAGTCACAATGCACGAAGGGCTCGAATCAATTCGAGCAGAAGCTTTCGGAATTTGCGGATGTTTAACCGAAGTGGACATTCCATCAACTGTCAAAATAGTTTATGAACGTACATTTATCAACTGCAAATGCTTGGTTAAAGTACTAATGCGAGAAGGGCTCGAACAGATTCGTGCACAAGCTTTTGCTGGTTGCGAATCTTTGGCGGATGTGGATATTCCATCGACAGTTAATGGGATTGGTGAGGGTGCCTTTTTGGGGTGCAAGGGTTTGGCCGAAGTAACATTACATCAAGGCCTTGAACGAATTGGACGAGGATCTTTCCAGGAATGCGAATTATTGACTGAAGTAGACGTCCCATCGACTGTCAACCTGATTGATGAAGATGCTTTCTACGCCTGCAAGAGCTTGTCGAACGTTGCGATGCATAAAGGTCTTGAACGAATTGGACAATTTGCTTTCCAGCAATGTGAATCTCTGACAGAAGTCGACATTCCATCGACAGTGAATGTGGTTGATGAAGGTTCATTTCTAAATTGCTTTAGCTTGCTGAAAGTCACAATGCATGAAGGTCTGGGACTAATCCGAGCAGACGCTTTCTGTGGATGCAAATCTTTAAAAATGGTGGAAATTCCGTCGACTGTCGAAATTGTCGACAAAAGTGCCTTCACTACATTCGTTAGCATTCGCACGTTTGACAATCTTGCTTTGGCCATTCGATTGCACATAATTTTTCCAAATCAGGTCACATTGGCGTATTTGGCTCGACTATATCGTACCAATCCTTTGAATCCCAGTGAGCTATTACTACCTACGAACGAGAAGGAAAGAGAAATCCTTGAACTAGTCAAGGATGAAGCCGAAGGTGGTCATTGGATTTACAATGGAAAAGACGAAGTACCAAGGACAGTACGTCGTGTGATGATTGCCGATGACGTTGAAAGGATTCCGGATGGGGCGTTCAAGAGTCACGAAGCGCTTACAGAAGTTATCATTTCCGCTTCTGTCAAGGAGATAGGGAAGTCCGCGTTTGAAAATTGTAGAAAATTGAAGTCCGTGTCATTGCAACTCGGTCAATTCCGAACAATTGGAGAAGAAGCTTTCTGCGGATGCGAGTCTTTGGAAGAAGTAGGCATACCATCCACGGTCCACGTGATTGGTGCAGGTGCTTTTAAAATGTGCACGGGCTTGTTGAAAGTCACAATGCATCAAGGCCTGAAAGAAATTCGAGCAGGAGCTTTTGCTGGATGCGAATCTGTGATGGAAGTGGACGTTCCCTCGTCTGTGCAAGTGATAGACAATAGCGCATTTCTAGAATGTAAATGTTTGGAGAAAGTCATAATGCATGAAGACCTGGAACGAATTGGACCAGGAGCTTTCGCTGGATGCGAGTCTTTAACAGAAGTGGACGTTCCATCGACAGTAAATGTCATTGATGAAGGTGCTTTTATGGAATGCAAATGCTTGGTGAACGTCAAAATGCATCAGGGCCTGGAACAAATTGGACCAGGAGCTTTCTCTGGATGCCAATCATTGCAAGAAGTGGACGTTCCGTCGACAGTCAGCGTGATTGATGACACTGCATTTTTGGAATGTAGGGGATTGGTGGAAGTCACAATGAATCAGGGCCTTGAACGAATTGGGCGAGGTTCCTTCCAGGAATGTGAATCTTTGACCAGAGTGTCCATTCCATCGACCGTCAACGAGATTGATGACGCTGCATTCTTGGAATGCATGAGTTTGGTCGAAGTCACAATGTATCAAGGTCTTGAGCGAATTGGACGAAGCTCTTTCCAGAAATGCGAATCTTTGAAGCAAGTGGGCATTCCGTCGACTATCAAAATAATTGAGCAAATGGCATTTTTTGGTTGCGGCAGCCTGAAGCAACTTATCATGTTTGAAGGTGTCGAACATATTGGAGTGCATGCTTTCTTTGGATGTGTATCATTGTCAGAAGTGAATCTTCCATCTACTGTAAAGGTGATTGATAGGGGCGCATTTATGAGATGCGAAAGCTTATTGAGAGTCAAGATGCACCAAGGTCTGGATCAAATTCAAGCACAAGCGTTCGCTAAATGCGAATCATTGCGAGAAGTCGACATTCCGTCTACAGTGAATGTGATTGATGACGGTGCATTTTTATCATGTGAGGGCTTGGTGGAAGTCAGGATGTATTCAGGCCTTGAGCGAATTCAGCGAGGCGCTTTCCAGGAATGCAAAGCTTTGACAGAAGTAAACATTCCGTCGACTGTCAACGCAATTGGGAATGATGCTTTTTACGCCTGCAAGATGTTGTCGAACGTGAAGATGTATGAAGGTCTTGAACGAATTGGAGAGTTTGCTTTCCAGGAATGTGAATCTCTGACAGAAGTCGACATTCCATCAACAGTAAGCGTGATTGATGAAGGATCATTTCTTGATTGCACGTCCTTGTCGAAAGTCACAATGCATGAAGGGATTGAACTGATTCTAAAGGACGCATTCTGCGGATGCACATCCTTGAAAACAGTGGAGATTCCATCGACTGCCAAAGTTGTCTACGAAGGCGCCTTCACAACATTCGTTAGCATTCGCACGTTTGACAACCTTGCTTTGGCCATTCGACTGTATGTGATGTTTCCAAATCAGATCACATTGGCGTATTTGGCTCGACTCTATCATGCCAATCCTCTGAATCCCAGTGAGCTATTACTGCCGACGAACGAGATGGAAAGAGAAATCCTTCAACAAGTCAAGGATGAAGTCGAACTACTTGCGAACATTGGTCATTTAGAACTCATTTCGGAGGAGGAAACATCTAATGAAGCATTTTGGATTTACAATGGAAAAGACAAGGTTCCCAGGACAGTACGTCGTGTGAAGATTGCCGAAGATGTTGAGAGGATTCCGGATGAGGCATTCAAGAGTCACGAAGCGCTTGAAGAGGTTATCATTCCCTCTTTTGTCAAGGAGATTGGAAAGTCGGCGTTTGAAGATTGTAAAGATTTGAAGTCCGTTTCATTGCAACTTGGTCAATTCCGAATAATTGGAGAAAGAGCTTTTTATGGGTGCAACGCGATGAAGTCGTTTGCCAAGGTGAATGACCCGTGCCTGCGTTGCATCAGGAATGAAAAAACGCATGCTTTTGTTCCTTGTGGCCATTTGGCCTTTTGTGGGAACTGTGCAACACAAACTCCTCCGAATCCTCCCGGTACGTCTGGCGAAGAAGTGCGCAGCCGCTGTCCTCTGTGCCACCAGGAGAGTACAATGTTGATAAAAATCTATGGCGGATGAGCTGGGTGGGGCTCGAGAACTGGTGCAGTCCTGACTAATACTAGTGACATTATTACTCTTGTACTTATGAAACCATTTGTCTACTAGCACCTAGAGATATGAAAACATAATTCATGAAGTATTGCTAGTTGAAAATTCGGATTTACATACCTTCCATGTTACGTGTATTTGACGATTTGAATCTGCACTCATCTTCTGATTTTTGATGGAGCACAATCAGAATCTTTATTTCTGCTGGTGACAAAGTATCCGTATTCCTGTTAGACTGAAACACCCACACAAACAGAATCTTAGTAACAGTAGAGATCCATGCTACTCTTTTGGCGGTAGGAATGATTCAATTCTTCTTCTTTTAAATCATCGAGAAGTGAAATCCGATTCATTGTTGTGCTTTGACACGACACCTCGATTCAAGGTCAGCTCGCGTTGTGCACAAACCGCGAACTCTCAAATTTACGGTGCAAGCAAATCGTCTGAAGTTGCTCAAAGTCCTTCCGAACAAAACTGCATCCATATTGGGCTCTAGAGTAGCAATCGATGAACTCTCCTCGGGCTGTAGTAGATATCATCGTCAATATAACCGAAGACTGTAGTTGATGATATGTCTTCACCAGATCGACCGAAAAAGACACAAATCATGCAATATGGGCGGTGTTTAGTTCCGTAGCTACCCAGCAGAAAAAAAACCGACCGCATCATTCATTAATATCCATCTTTTCGGTGGGAATAATTCAACGGTTTCAGATCGCTCTTCTGTTCTTTTCCATGTGTCCATTTGCTTCATGAACACCCCATGCCTCTCTCTCTCGAAGGTGATGGTGATGGTGGTTGGATTTTCTTCGTCTGTTGCAGCTTAAGATTTTGCCAGGGGGGGGAACCCCAAAAGAATCCCTCAAAGGAATCTCAGCCACCATTATCTGACAGAAATACCGTGGATTCCCCAACGCGTTTTGTTCGAGTCTTGATATTTCTGTTCCCTCATGAATCGCTTAGGATTAACATAGTTTTTGAGCGATATGACCAGCTATAGCGCGGTCCAAACACCATCACAAGCACTTAATGGGGGTTTCAAATACATCAACGCACCAAAAAAATGACACAAAAGATGATGTTGCCTCCATTTCGACCTCTGCTGTTGTTGCACACGAAGAGTTCACGGCCAGTGAAGCATCAAATGTACCTGAAACGGTTGCAAAATTAGGTTATCTTGACAGCAGAAAACATGTTGCAAGCAATCTGCTTACTGAGACGGATTCATTTTCGAGTCTCTCTTGAAGTATGATCCATATATGTATGCCTCTCTTCGGTTCCAGATCCTGCCGCAAATGTGCTTTTGCTATTGTTGGCATGAATTCGAGGCGATTCTTTACCGCAGCACTAGTCAAGCCAGTTCTTTGACGACAATAATGTTGAGCAGATCTTTTTGGTTGTATATCCTCATTCATTCGCGGATGCAGTTGCCAGGAAAACAGCAAACTACTGGGCCTAGGCCAGAAATGGCAACCTTTCTTGGAGGTCCATTATCAGCAACAGTTTATTGTCACAGACTATTGCCATAGTTGCGAAGTCTCCTTGTTGATCGTCACTTATTGCATTCATTTTCCAATGTTGACAAATCAAGAGAACGCAACGACATCAGTAAGTTGAGTGGAGTATTTTGTTCATTTGAAAAATTGAATATATGGTAATGCTAATCGATGTCATTTTACTCTTTGTTCGTCGAAGTAAATCAATTAATTTTGGTTTTAACATGGAGTTATGAATAGAGAAACATATAGTATTTTACATTGTGGCATCAAATGGGATGGTAGTTTGGGGACATAGGAAGGCTTGACTTGACTATTATACTCCGCAGAAACAATCTGCTGGATTCAAGTCGCATTCACAGTCGATCGTGTAAGTCCAAATCACTGTATCTTCTGGAAGAGCCTTTTCATCGAACTCGGCCATGCAGCATTCGGGGACTTCTACAGAATCGGATTCCTTCGATTCTCTGGCTTGCTTTCCTACGGCGTAGATATGAACAAGAGTCTGTGATTGGGAATTGCATTTTGCAGTGATGGAAATGTCTCGTTGACACTCAGCACCTTCATTGCGATTGTTTTCACATTGCATATTTCCAAAGCCGACAGTCTCGTAGTGAGTGTATATGTCATGGGTTTCCTCAAATGGATTGGCCACTTTGAAGGAGACAGTTTTTGTGGATCCTTGATTTCCAAACTCGATGGAATGGATAGGATTGCTGGGTGGTGCTTGGTTGTTATCATGCTGATAGTAGGTCACTAGACTCTCCGTATCACCGTCGCAAACATCGTCAATTCTCTCTTCGATACCACAAGTTGGTGGAGCCGAAGGAATCGGCGAAGGCATGGACGTCGGCTGACATCCTTCCATCTCACTGTCAAAACACTCGTCAGGACAGCAATTGCAATCACCACCAGGGAATGGTAAAACGTTGCAGTCTTCCCTTTGGATGCTGGAATCGGAACACCTTGGCAGTGTAGTATCAGTCTCATCAAAACAGTCAGATGGGCACATCTCGATAAGCTTGGCACAGGTCGTTGGAGCTGGTGACGGTGCGTCTGATGGTTGAACTGAAGGAAGTTTGGTTGGGTGGCTGGTATGAGGAGCAGTAGGAGTGGGATATGGCGACGGCGGAATTGTTGGCACACCGGTCGAAGGAGATGCACTGGGTTGAGGAGATGGTAGCATGGTGGGAGCGCAATCTGCAGGGGAGCCATCCGGAGACTTTGTAAACATGGGATTGTCCGAGCTGCACTCTGATGGACAGCAGCTGCATGTTGAAGGTAACGGCATAACGTCGCATTCTTCATTGCAACTTGGTAAGCGGTCGTTCGCATCCGTTTCGAAACAGCTCTCTGGACACTGCTCAATGAGGTCACTGCAGCTCGTTGGTACGGGAGATGGAGCGAACGTTGGGACCACACTTGGTTGAGGCGAAGGCAACATAGTGGGAGCACAATCGGCAGGTGAACCATCCGGAGATTCAGTGAACATTGGATTGTTCGGGTTGCATTCGGTGGGGCAGCAGTTGCAGGTCGAGAAAGGCAGGGGCAAAGCATCGCAATCGTCGTCGCATACTGGGAGACGGTCGGTTTCTTCCATCTCGAAACAGCTGTCAGGACACTGCTCAAGGAGTTTGCTGCAGCTCGTGGGAACAGGCGATGGAGCAGGGGTTGGAACGACGCTTGGTTGTGGAGATGGCAACATAGTGGGAGCACAATCTGCCGGCGAGCCATCTGGAGACTCTGTAAACATAGGGTTGTCTGGACTGCATTCTGATGGACAGCAGCTGCATGTTGAAGGTAGCGGCAGAATGTCGCATTCATTGTTGCAACTTGATAGGCGGTCGTTCGCGTCCTCTTCGAAACAGCTTTCGGGACACTGCTCAATGAGATCACTGCAGTTTGTTGGTTCAGGAGATGGTGCGAACGTTGGGACCGCACTTGGATGAGGCGAAGGCAACATAGTGGGAGCACAATCGGCAGGTGAACCATCAGGAGAGTCAGTGAACATTGGATTGTTCGGGTTGCAATCAGTGG
>JAAMXS010003425.1:0-11177 GCA_019693525.1 Cylindrotheca fusiformis | reverse complement strand
TCTCTTCCATCATATCAACTATAGAGCTTCCACTTTGTTTGTGTCATCACATTCTTCAAGGGTTCCATTCTCAGATATTGAAGAAGTGCTTGAAACTCCACAATCAGGAGAAAGCCAAGAAAACTAGCAGCATGAACATAGAAGATCTTCAGGGCTTTTGATCTGTCACTCAAATTAGTATCAGGTCAATTGCAAGAAACTACCTTTCAAAAACTGACGGGCAGGGTACCCACGGTCCGGTTATTTCCTCGTCCAGGGTCTTGAAGGATCAATACCATGCTTCTCCATGACGAGGATGAAGGACACTGGGACAGGTTCACTGTGATAGAATGATCTGAAAGTGAAACGAAACAAGAGGATCGGAACAAGTGATTCTTGGGGTGCCACAACCATCATCACTGGCATTAGCAAGAAGTGGAAGGGGGGGTTCACAGGAATAAAAGGTGGCCGTAATTTAGAAGGGGAACGGAAGACTCCCCCGCCAAAAAATTTGATTTCCCTGACTGACTTCTTTCTGTTGATGAGCCGAACGACATAAAGATCTCGTGTCTTACCATTCCTGAATTCTGTACAGTAGTAGTAGTTCTGTACGGACATACGTTTCGCAAAAAAAAAGGTGGGACTAGCACTACTACGGGAACGTAGGTGCGGAAAATCCTGCACACACACACATCCGCCATAACATTTTTGTTTATGCCCTTCAGAGATTTGCTGGAGGATTTTTTCACACCTCACAACCGGATATGACAACCTGAAACGCTCTCACAGAGTAGTATGGAACGAGTATAATGATGAGCCTATGTCCACAGAATACAACTGAACAGCAAGCAGCACTTTGCATTTTCCCAGAATCCTCATCAGGAGCAACGCATGCTTCGATGACTCACCAACACTCTGTGGTGAAAGGAAACGTCAGCGGAGAGCCAACATCCAACAAGCTTGTCCGCTTAACAGCAGATGTGAATCCGTCGAACAGTGTCAGCGACTTTCAGATCCCAAACGGAGATGGCCACTTTTGCACAACAAATCATCTATTGCCAGAATCCAACCGTATTGCGAGGGAGTCCGAGCTGGTTGTTGAATACCAAGACAGTGGAAGTGATTGGGATGAGAATAGCAGTCAAGACGATCCGTCTGATCAGAGCTATGGCGAAGGTGAATATCGTCTTGGCATTGCAAATAAACCTGCTGAACTCAAGGAGAGAGATGGTGCCAATTCCCCTGGGATAGGATCAATGGTTGAATTCTCCGAGATAGCATTTGAATTGGGAGAAAGAGACAGTGACGATTGGGATACGGATAGCGAGATGAGTGAAGAAGCAGTCATTGATTGTGACTTGTATAGTTTGAGCGATCAGGATAGTGAGCTAGAATGTGCAGCTGGTTCGAGAAGATGCATGGGTACAATCAAGGAGCATGCAGTCAGCGCTCAGCCCAATCACAAACTGATGCCACAGAGTAAGATGGTTGTTGGTTGCGACGCCAAGGGAGGCAACAGAAGTATGGATGACAGCATTGCCGAAACTACTTACATGTGCAGCAGTTTCAGTAGTGGCAGTAGTAATGAAGGAGAAAAGGGAAACCCGGAAAGCTCGTTTGCTGACGATGAGACCGGATCAGGGACCATAAAGAAATGGGCATCACCAGTTGCCGGCGCTTCGTCCAGAAGAAGGCGGATTCCAAAGGAATTTCAAATGGCTGCCAAATCGAACCACAGCTTCATTGGCTTGGATGAAAGCACGCCAGAAGCTCGTGAGAGACCCGATCGCAGCATCAGTGGGGCTGCCGAAGAACGAACGCCTACACCTTGCGCCTCATCTGATCAAACTGAATACCTTTGTAGATTTGCGAACATTGTTACCGAAGCTGACGACAGCGATAGTGACTGGGCCGACGATGCTGACGAAGATCCGGAAGAATGTGAAGTAGAAAAGTGCACTTCAAGCCCGCGTCTTCTAACGAGCAAGACCGATAAGAAATTTGGAATAGTACTCCAACCATGGAACCTACCAGATCTGGTCAATGAAGTGAAAGACAGCGATAGTGACTGGGAAGAAGGCACCGAAGAAGCATCCAAGTTCTCAGAAGAAGCTGATTTGGATGCTCTCTATGGTGATGATTCAGACCAACTTGAGGGAACAGAAACAGACCTGCCAACACCGGAGTTTGCTTCAAATCAAGGTAATGTTGCAATCGAGTCGTTCGCCAATGATTTGAGAACTGGAGAAAATGGGAAAACCTCTGAAAAGATGGCCGATCCTTCCCAATCTCCCATTTGTACCACCACGAACGAGCAATCGGGTGATGCCCAGTCAAACCACAAGACTGCCGAAACGACACCTAGTGACACTGATATTGAGCAAGCGAGCGACGATGCAGAACCCAGTGAAAATAATCAACCACCATCCTTGATTCGACGATTGCTGTTCCGCAGAAATCGCTCTTCCGGTGCAAGTGACCAAGGAGAAGAGCCGATTCCAGATAACGAAAACATCGAAGCCACGAAAGAAGACCACCAAGTCTCCGAAGAAGAAGAATTGTCAAAAGAAGGCGAAGATTCGCCACAGGCCAAGAGTAGTGGAAAGTCGTCCAACATGGACCTGCAGATTCACCATGCCAAGGAGTCTCCTGACGATTGCAAAGAACTGCAGGGTCCATTGCGAGAGCAGCAGCTGGATGATCAGAGCCATTCTGACATTCAAGTAGGTAAAGACTTTGAAGGCAAGAACCACCAAAATTACCTAGAGCCAGATAGCAGCCCAGACTGTGTAGATGGCCAAGATCCAACATTGGACCAGCGACCATCATTGATTCGGCGTTTGCTGTTCCGCAATAATCGCCCTTCTGACTCAAATGACCAACAGGAGAATCCGTGTTCTGAGGACGAGGCCGATGAAAGTGCCGAGGCTCTGGGAAACGAAATGTTGAAAGATTTGGGCGCCGAACATCAAGCAATTCAAGGATTGGTGGATCGTCACAGCACAGAAATGGAGGCTGGGGAAAGCTCCGTTCCTAGTGGGTCTGTCAGAAGTGATAAAGTTGAGGAGAATGTCTGCTCTGAGGTTTTTGCAAAAGATCGATTTCAAGGGCACCTAGGGGGTGGCCCTACTGCAAAGATAAACCGAGAAGAAACCCACGGCGACACTGACGAGATCAGTGAGGGTGACAAAGAAAACAACAAGGATTCCATGCAGCCCGACGGAGAACCCAATGATGATGAGTGCCGACCATCGTTGATTCGGCGTTTGTTTTTGCGCAACAATCGTGCTCCCATGGACCACCCACAAGAACCATCCGATGACGACAAAGAAGAGCCAAAAGAATCTGAAACAATCCCTCCAAGAGATGATCCAAAACCAGAAGATTCGGCTCCATGCGTAAAAGATGCCGGAGACTCGCCCAGTTTGTTTTCAGTCAATGAAAGCAAAGAAGCCAGTTTCAAAACTGACGTTTCTGATTCGCAAGGAGAAGACACGTGCAAGGCATTGGACTCGGAAGGTACTAGCCCACCCCCCTCATCTGCCAGCGAAGGGCCACTCCTGGCGCTACCGCAACGATCGTTGGTTGGTCGCATTTTTCGCCGAAATCCTGCATCATTACCTTGCAACCCTGAACATGTCAGGTCACCAAAGCCATTGTTGTCAGCAGAGTTTGAGACTCTCAAGACGTTTGGCCCTCGAGACGAGGTCGTTCGAGCCAGTACTGATCAACCGTTGCAAGCCGATTTGCTGATGGAGATCTTATCGGAAAAGAAGGGACGGCGCCGTGGATGGAATCGAACATACGTTCCATAGAATAAGCAACCTGAAGAAATCAAAAATACAACTTTCGGGCGTAAAGCTAAACACATCATCTTAGGCACTTGGTGTTCCTCGATCTTACGTTTTTTGCATCTCTTGGTGGTCCGATATGGCGTTTCTAAATCAAATCAGGCCTCGGTGTTCCCCTTCAGTCAAATCGCGTCTTGTAACGATTGTACGATGCGATAAAACCTCCTCCAATAACAATCTCATGACAATGAAAGGCGGTTTTGTTGGAAGTGCATTGTTTCATTTGCCTTCTTCATCTCCAATAGGCATCGCAACTGTGGTGCAATCAATGCGGTGACACCTACACAACAGTGCTATGGCGCCCAAGAAATAGTAAAGTGTCCAACCACTCGCGAGGCAGCCATCACTAGTATACAGTTCTTTGTTTTCTACATCTCTCTTAACTACGTAAAATTCTAAATAACAAGTATTATACTATTATCATAACAGTGGATCCCACATCCTTTTATCGATAGGCGGGAAATTATTATGCCAATGAGCCGAAATCAGTCACGTGTACGGCATATGTATTACACTTGAACCAAGTTTAAAGAACTTTCTGTGCCGAATAACTGCATTGCTACTAGTACTGAAGGAGGAGCGTGCCAACTTTGGGATACCCTTACGTACTATGGCAGAACCTGAACTTATTAGGGACCCTATTTACTTTACAAAAGGAGATCAATTGACACTGCCGTTTCAAGTGTTTTGTGAGAAACTGAAGACAACATAGCAAAGCATTACTACTGCCATGATGAACTACTCTCAATTTCAGGTGGAGGTTCTGCCGTCGCAACTAATCGCCGGCTTGTCGCCGTCCTCATTGTCTGGCTGCTCTGTCACTAGTCTCTCTGAAGTGCATTCCACGAGGAATAGAAACGCTTCGAACCACGAAGAAGAAGGAAAAGATTCTGCTCCTTCTTCGCCACAGCAGCCAGCGACGACGACGACGACGACAATGATAGCTGGAGGTCCCTCACCAAGGCGCAGAAGGAAACGCGTCTCTCTCTTTGATGAATTGCCCAAACCTCCCCCGCTATCACATTCTTCTTTACAGAAAAACAATGCTCCTTCTTGGCTTCCACCACGAGCAGTATTTTCTTTGGAAGAATTTTCTACTAGTCCACAAACGACACAACCACAGAGTAGTGGTAGATCCGTATCAACGCCTTCCCCTACTACACAGGACGTCATCCATCGGCAACACCTAGCACATCAGCGATTGACACCCAATATCATCCAGAATCCACTGAAAGCAATTACTAGGAATACGAATGGTGGATCGTCTGAGAATCGCCGAACTCGTCCTTCTGCGAATATCTTGAAAGAATTTGGACCTAGGATATCCAGTACGGATGTCACACTCCAGCAACAACATCTGATAGAGTATTCGCGTCGCGACCCAACCAATTGGTTCAGTCGGTTTCGACTGCAGGCCAAAGATGAGGTCGAATTCAAATCACAAGAAGTCAAGAATAAGATACTAGAGGAATGAGACACACATCAAGTCGATCGCCAGATTCTATTCATGTCCCGTTGAAGCGTATCTTCCTTTCTGGCATGCTCAAGAGAGAGAAACATAACGTAGAATCAAGATACCAAATTTGTTTGCCTCTGTGCAGCAATTGGGATAGTTTGTGGCTGGAGCCTTACTTGGTATCTTTGTCTCTTTTGTGGTTGTGCCGTTGCAAGGCCACCGTAGTAGTGTACCGGCTTTTTGTTGAAGGACAACAATCTCTTTGCGACAGCAACTGTACCAACGATCAGCGATGTTGTCGACGGTTCAATTCATCTTGGTCGGAGCCTATGCTGAGTTGGAATTCTTCATTTATTAGCCTCGGCTCCTGCAGCTCGTGCCCATCGCCTGGTCAACCAACGATGGGAATTCACAACGACAAATCGAATTACGGCAGCGGTTGGGACTGAGTCATCAAGAACGATGGTTTGTTTCTGACCGAAGGACAGCAGAATCTATGTTGAGAGGAATGATGTCAACAGAACCACATCATATATCTTTCAAAGAGTTCTTTCATGACATCACTGTCTTCTTCTGGAAGATTCTTTTACGACGTCACTCTTTCTTCCAAAGATGATATTTCATGACGTCCCTGTTTCTCCTCACGTTGAATTCCTACCATGGAAGGCACGTGCACTCAATCTTGCGCTGACGCATTGTTTGAGGTTCCCAATTCAAAAACGGAGCCCAGAAAGGATGCAGCGAAATTTTGTTAAAACAACCCGAGGAATTAGCCATCAGATTCGCGGAATGCCACCACGTTCGCAGCGTTCTCGTCACAGCAATCTCACGAATTGCTCAACTGCCGGTCCTTGTTTGGCAGTTGTCAATAAGAATGTCAAATGTTGGATCATGTGTCACAAGATATCCATCCAGCTAGTACACAATCCTACCAATGACAATCCATAGAAGATCTCGTCCCATGTCACGGAAAATGAGCTTCATTTTTCTGTTTGGCAAACTTCCCAGGCTCTACCATAAAACCAAATTGTGTTTCTTGGAACGCAATTGCAGATTTCAAGCACACAATGAAACTGGCCTCACTCGGCGCAAAAGAAACTTACTCTAAATCACTCTACAAGTCCTGTATCGCTACACTTCTTGCTCTATCCTTCATTTCTGGATCCACTGCCATTTCTTTGTGTGAAGTGACCTCAGAATCGATCGCCGATATTGAAACCGAGTATCCTTTGGACGATCTTGCAAAGCTCTCTATTGTCGGTTTCGAGGCTTCCATCTCATACGTCGAAGGTAAGATAATGTCTGCCCAACTATGCCATCGCGCTTCCGATTAATTGTTTCCGATTTCACCACATCCACTTCTTGTAGGTTCTGCTGCATCTGTGAAACTTCTTGGCGCAAGCGAGACACCTACAGTTTTTACTGACGACGCTGGAGTGCTGACCTTCACGCCCAGTACCTGCTCGGAAGATTCATCAGACGATATCAGCTCTGCTTCTCAAACAGCATTAGCATTCGGAAGTTTCCTCATGTTTCTACCAAATCATTTTGCTTCCACTCGTGGAGCCCTTTTGGCTGCAACCTTGATTGGGTCCTTGGCCCCGGCAGTATTTGCCCAAGAGGAGGGATGCAAGCCAACTCTGGATATCGAGATTACAATGCCCACTGGTTCTCAAGTGACCGAAAAGTTCGGCGATACTGACTACTACCTCGGTAAGCTGCCAAGTCGTCGATGTGCTGCGATCATGTCATTGAAAGCTCACAATGGATTTTCTTCTTTTTAGCCGCAAATGTTAGTACCGTTGTCTGGGGATACTACGAACCTGATCCTGTCGCTGCCTTGTCGATGGAATCTGGTGAAACTGTCACCGTCGAAGTCATCACCCATCATTCCGGACATGATTACGCCAAGATGATCCGCGGTGATCCAGCCATTGAAGAGGTTTTTTCTTGGGAAGCCGGTCAAGCTCTGGAAGACAAAGCCGAGCCGAAACTACCTGGCACTGGTGTTCATATTGTTACCGGTCCCATTGAAGTGGTTGGGGCCGAGATTGGAGATGTCATTCAAGTCGATATTTTGGAGTTGGATCCTCGCTTCAATCCAGAGACTGGAAAATGCTATGGAACAAACTCCCAAAAGTTTGCTGGATACCATTACCGTGTGGAAACCAAGCGTGATGGAACCCCTTACGTTCGTACCGGCGGAACAGAAGCTATCACCGTGTTCGAGTTCATTGAGGACGATGACGGCAACATGCTCTATGGCAAACCTGTGTACATGTACCGTTACCCCAATATGACTGCACCGGATGGATCCAACCGCACTTACGACAACAACCCAGCCGTTGTGGTTCCCCATGAATTCGATCATGGATACAACGGCGATCTAATCGATCCCAATCCGATCCAGTACCCCGAGGGATTCAATGCCACTGTTGTGAGTCAGAGGATGCAAACGGGGTTGATCGTTGAAACAAGAAATCACTCTTTCTCATCCAAAACTTCAACCTCTATCTATTTAGGTCACTGACGAAGGTGGTATCAAGTACTTGTCTCCGGATCTTGCTAAATTGGACTTCAAGGTGCCTCTTCGTCCCCACTTGGGAACCTTGGCTGTCTTGCCTAACAACACTGCCAAGTACATCGATGATGCTGCTGAGGGAGGCGCCAACACTATTCCTCCTGGCCGTTTTGGAGGAAATGTGGATGACTGGAGAGTTGGCAAGGGCGGAACCATGTTTTACAAGTAAGATTCCATCTGTTCGTTCATTTGCCGGCTGCTTTTTCTTTCTCTCGTGATAGTTCGATTCTAACCTTACGCGTATTCTCCTTTGTAAACAGCGTGGAGGTCCCAGGTGGTATGGTTGTGGTGGGTGATACACATGCAGCACAGGGCGACTCCGAACTTGCAGGAACTGCCATGGAGACCTCGATGACTGCTAAGCTTCGACTTACTCTTCACAAGGCTGGAAGTTTGCCAAAGAAAGTTACCACCATGCCTTTCCCCCTATTAGAGACTTCAACTCAATTCGTCGTTCACGGTTTTGCTTTCGACAACTACCTCGATGAATTGGAAGATCCTTCTGACATTTTCGCCGAGGGCGCCTCTTTGGATCTTGCCTTTATGGATTGTTTCCTCAAGACTCGGGCCTGGATGATGGACACCTTCGACTTGATTGAGGAGGAGGTCATTGCCATCATGACAACCGCTGTTGATTTCGGTATTACCCAGGTTGTGGATGGAAACTGGGGCGCTCACGCTGATATCCCGAAGTGGGTTTTTGAAGAGGATGATACCCCGTACGACTACTCGTGCACCACCTCAAAGGGGCCCGCACGCCGTCACTTGAAGAAACGTCGCACGCTTCGTACTTCGGAACGTCGTCAGCTCATGCAGGAACTCGGCGTGGACCATAGCCCCGAAGCATACGCCGGCAAGCTCTACGATAAGGTCACCAAGGACTGTGAGACCTGTGGAGATTCCATGGATCGTCACATGCTAGCTCACAAGTTCTTGGATGCCAAGTTGCACTTTGCTCAGTCTCAGAAGAAGGCAACAGAACGAATCATGCCGCTTCTCCAGGAGATGTCATGAAAACATCATGAAATGTGATTATGCGTGTCTCCGTTCAGCACAAAGTAGAAATGTCGGCGTGGAAATCGCAGCTAACCGATATAACCACAAATGGTACAAAAATGATTTTCCACAAACCAACGTCAATTTTGTATTCCTCATCGATGAGTCATATAATAGCAGGTCTGCCAAGAGTCGCTCTTGTTGTTCCATAAATGGCTGCAAAGTAGAAGTGCGCTTGTTATCAATAGTAGCACTTTTGCCGTCACCAGTGAAGTGTTGAACATGCGATTCAACGAGGAAGAAAAGAGATCCAGCTCCTTCTTCACCACTGCAGTCAACAAGACGGACAATGACAGCTCCATATCTCTCGCCATGGTGCAGCCGAAACCGAATCATTAATGAACAGCACAAGTCTCCACCCTTGTCACAGTCTACTTCACAGCAACAAAAACGCTGTATCTTGGCTTCAACCGCGAGCAATAGTAGCACTTTTGCCGTCACCAGTGAAGTGTTGAACATGCGATTCAACGAGGAAGAAGAAAAGAGAGATCCAGCTCCTTCTTCGCCACTGCAGTCAACAAGACGGACAATGACAGCTCCCTATATGAATCTCTAATGAACAGTTAACAGCACAAATCTCCACCATTGTCACAGTCTACTTCACAGCAACAAAACGCTGTACCTTGGCTTCAACCGCGAGTAGTATTCTCCTTGGAAGAGAGAGAAACTAAAAGTGAAACTAAAGGATCATTTGCCTTTGTGCAGGAACGGTGATACTCTGTTCGACTGAAGCATTTCATGTGTGGTCCAGCTCTCCTCTTCCTTGGCTGTGCCTCGTCAAGGCTACCGTGGGGATGTATCCGCCTTGTAGAAGGACGAGAAACTGTTTCAGTGGATCAATCCAACATGGTCGAGATCTAACTGGTGAACGACAGAATTCTCCGTTTAGTATTCACAGCTTCTTGCAGATCGACCTTGGGCATGAACCTCTCGCCACAGGCCTCGCCACAGGCCTCGCCAATAGCTGATGGGAATTGATGACAATCAATCCAAGTATGGCAGTTGTTGGAACTTGAGTCATCACAACGATGGTTGGCTACAGTACTGTACTGATCATAGCGAAGATCACAGAATCAAGCTTGTGCGGTCAAGAACGGTGAGAGTTCATACATGACGTCACTCGTTCTCGATGTGGATTCCTACGAAGGAACTCTTATATCGCGTTTTTCGCTGGCGCGTTGGGATAGGTTCCCAATTCAATGACGGAGGCCCAGAGGGAAGAAGCGAAAGTTAGTTAAGAAAACCTATGGAGTTTTCCACCTGACTCAGTTGATATGTGACCAGAATAGTACGAACTCCCCAAGTGCTGGTCATTGTTTGGGCAATTGCAAGAATATCAATCCTGACTGTCACAGAATGTCACTGCAACCAGTACACAGGACCTAGGATACTTCACCAGATCGTGCGAAATCCGCAAGTGCCGGTCCTTGTTTGGGCAGTTGACATTATATATCAAACCCTGACTGTCACAGAATGTCACTCCAACCAGTACACAGGATCCAGGCTACGTGACCATTACAATGCGAAATCCCCAACTGCCGGTCCTTGTTTGGGCAGGAGGATGCGGTCATTTGACGATTGGAGGCGCCACGAGACGTTATAATTAATTAAGAAGAAATTCGCCAACGGAAAAGAGGAATCGGCTGACCCTTCAATTAGGGGGCAGAGATTGTTGTACATTTTTCTAACTTTGTTGACAATAAATGCTCTTAAAAAGAGTTTGTTCTAAATTGAACTTCAACTTAGAACAATTGTTCTAAGTTGAAGTTCAACTTAGAACAATTGTTCTATGTTGGATCCAACTTAGAACAATTGTTCTAAGTTGAAGTTCAACTTAGAACAATTTTTTCTACACTATATAACGTCAAAAAATGTCAAATAACGTCAAATGACCGCATCCTCCAGTTGTCATTTATATCAAACGTTCAATTCACGAAAAATCGTTCCAACCAGTACACAGATCTAAATTGTTTATGACAAGAACAATCCTCAACTGCCCGAACTTGTTCCGGCAGTTGTTAATAATATCAAATGTTGGAACCGACTGTCTCATTATATCATTCCATCCAGTACACAATTCTACATAAGAAATCCAAAGTCTAACTTATCAACAAAACTGACCTCCATTTTCTTGGCAGCTTTCCGAAATGCTCATAAAATCAGATTGTGTTTCTTTGAACGCAATTGCAGATTTCAAGCACACAATGAAACTGGCCCCAATCGGCGTAAAAGAAACATCCTCTACATTTCTCTA
>JAAMXS010003415.1:0-13351 GCA_019693525.1 Cylindrotheca fusiformis | reverse complement strand
AGATAGATACTACTAAGGCATATAGTAGAAAAAAACTAATTTCTAAGTATCGATTCAAATTGACAAAACGGAACTTTCATGGTTGCAATTAATTATTATCCTTGTATCATACTATATTGTTGGGAGAGTGGGCGCCAGTATCGTATCACAATGCCAGTCTTCAGATTCAGCACTCATTTGGTGCCTTGGAATTGGGGACTAATATATTGCCACCGGCGCTTCCAGCCATCTACTTGAAGCAAATTGTGTACAGCAGATTCCAGACACCTCGCCAGGATTCTCACCTGGGATGTCACTGAAATTTGGTCCACACGATTTGCTTCAAGCACAAGTCTGGAAACGGCAATGGCAGGATTGGTCATCACCGACTAATCTCCTACCACCGGCGCTTCAAGCCTTCTACTTGAAGCACATTGTGTACAGCAGATTCCAGACACCTCGCCAGGATTTTCACCTGGGATGTCACTGAAATCTGGTCCACACAATTTGCTTCAAGTCGAAGACTTGAAACGGCAATGGCAGGCTTAGGCCCCTATCCAGAGATGCCCAGCTGCATCTGGCCAAACAAAGGCCAAGGAACCTGAAGCTGCGCATCCGACCTGATCACCAACCCACCTTCCGTTCCAACAATCACAGTCTTAATGAAAAGAAACAAAAAGATGGATTCATGAAGGATAACATCACAAACCTTGAAAGAACCAAATTATGAGATCGTTTGTAGGCTGATTGTGATGACTTCAGAATGGACTTTTCACTCCATCACACAAACGATGTCCACGCTGTTCTTAGTATCTTTTTCTACGGGATTCCTCGTTCACACTATAGCGTTTTTGTCGTCGTCTCCACCGCCAAGTGTCGTCACGACATATCTACTTAGCTAGGCCGCGTGCGCCATTGTCCAGTTTTTCCCCCGTTTATCACTGTTGTAGTAGTATTTCTACCTCTCTCTGCTAGCGTGGTCTTTTCATCAATGCGAGGGAGTTCATTTGCGACTGGTTTTCCCCTAATATACTGGTTTAGTAGGATTCTACATCTTGACAGCGTGATTTACAAGAAGCTGTTTCTTTCCCTCTACAGTACTTGTTTTAATGACCACTTCGACTATAGCCAGATTTCTTGACTTGTCTTGATGGTCTGTCCTACTGTACTACACTACGTTCTTGTGAAAAAGGAAATAATTGACCAGAATGCAAGGCTCATTAAAGCAGTTGTCGATGTTGATGCGGGAGATTACGACATGCGACCGCCCGTGCACATTGCCGCTTTAGAAGGAAACATGAACGCCTTCCGAGTTTTGGTTCAAGCTGGAACAGATCTGACCGTTAGAGATCGATGGAATAATACCGTTTTGGATGATGCCAAGCGGTCTAAGCATGGCAAATTGGTAGAGTTCATAAGAAACCAAGACCTCTTCAAAGCTGCTGCGGGTTCTGATTTGCCAAATTTGGATGAGGATATAGACGACGATGAGAAACCAATGGAATCATAATGAGACTGGAAGAGGGGCTGCTTCCTCGCTACATTTTGCAATCGTAATCGTACGAGAACGTAGTGGATAGTTACTCTGCAAAAAGTATGAGTTCGCGGTTCCTGGGAGAAGAAAATGGCTTCTACCAGAGGGCTCTTTATGGAAGAGCCCACAGAAGAGCCCTCCGTAATTGTTTACATGGGAAGAGAAATCAAAGTCGAGGACCATTTTGATGACGACTGGATTGAGGATGCTCTGGATGAACAGGCAGGGTTCAAGGGAGGTGGTTTGAATAGTTCGAGAATGTCTCAAAGCAGTGGAAGAAATCACGATAGTGAGAGAGATGATGACAGTAACCACTCTGATGAAAATAGCGAGGAGGAGAGTGAGGAGGAGCGAATAGAAGAATTTGAAGAAGAAATGGACGTGGACACTAGCACAACCAGCAATGGTCCAAAACGAAGGGGGAGAAGAAGCTACAAGAGCCAACCAGCAATCCAACAACGGCGTTCTCAATCCTCCGAACCTGCTATTCGTCCCAGTCTATCCTCGAACCACCCGCCGCGAAGACGCGGAGTTGGTCGATCACGAACCTTTGATGGTAGACAAACCAGTGAAATCTTTCCTCATCAAAGAAAACCCAAAAATTGGTCAGCTAGACAGCTGATTCGTCCCAAAGAGGACCTCAATAAACAATTTCAGGAATTTCTTTCCAAAACTGGTGGCATCACTCCAACAAGTAACCACCCATACCAGAATTCACAGCAATGTACAAGTGAAGGGATCAGACGACGACAACCAAGGATGCCTACTTCGAGAAAAAGGGTTGAACAATTTCAAAAACTGGAGTATACTGCCACCGATATTCAAGATGTCCTTTGCGAGGATGACGAAACTTTTCAACGTCTGAAGAGGGTTTTGACCAAGAAGGGGGCGATAACAAATGGTGTACTACAGCAGCGACTGCATATTTTCTTAAAGAAGGCCAAGGATCGACAATCGAAATTGATCGAGCAAAGAAAAGAGGACGAAGACGGTAAAACAGAGGGCGAAACTGACAATACAACGAATCTACAGCCAGCGCAATCTGACTGGATGGCCATGAGTATGATGGATATGTTTGCACAAAGTGTGAGAAAACTCACAGCGGATACTGATTCCTCTGCGGAGCTATATCTAAATCTGTCTCACAATCCACTACTCCTTTTCCGATAGGGCGACAGTGGTCTGAAAGACAATGTGGTTGGAATCGTCAAAGAAAAAGGAGTCTGTGCCATGCAAGATCCTACGATCCGACTTTGTGCACTTTGCTACCCAGTACACCTGAGCATGATTGCGACAAACTGAAATGTGCATCAAGTCAAAGTGCCAAGGACCGTTTTTCATGTAGGAGGTAAGATCGTGCCATGCATCAACAGCACCTGTTTGACCTCTGTACGTGGAGGGCATGTCATCGATAACTTTGTGAATGATCGAGTCCCTCCTGTAATCTTTCACAACTTCCTCGTCCTTGGGAATACCAAATTCGTTTAAATAATGATGCTTTAACACTTCCTTTTGGGCGTCGTTGTCACAATAGTCAACAGTAGAAGTGAATTCCTCCACAATTTCATCAAGGACGGTGTTCTTTTGAGGCTTGAAGGTTTGGCGAAATTTGTTTCGAAACTCTTCGAGTTTTCCAACGCCCGTTAAAGATGGGTCGCTGGTGGATGCATCAATAGTTTGGCTTGCAGCTGTAGCGCTGTTGAATTCAGAGACGGCGTCGATGCCTTTCATGTTCGTTATTATTGGTAGAGTTTGGAATAGATTGTTTTCAGAAAATTGATAATCAGAGAGGGATGTGGATTGGTCTTCTTTGTTGTCGAAAGCGAACTCCTGTGTCGTGGGGATGAGAAGCTCTTTCATTCGTGCATTGACTTCATTAGAGTGATTTGATTGGTCAACAAAGGAGGCACGAAAATTTCTGTGCGACGTTCAAGATCTCCAAATTCACAAGGAACATTCTCATGACCACAAACAGATCACTATGAGGAATTCGAAATTTTCAAATTGAACAAGGACCAGGCTTACGACCACTGCCATGGATCATGCAGTCAACATGCAATTCCCGCCTTGATTTCGTCACTCTATATGGTGTACTATATTTCAGGTACCTACCACCTACAGTATCACATTCTTTAGTTTTTTGTTGTCATACGTTTTTCCTTTCAAGCAAAAGTTGGCAACGGACTTCTCTCTCGTCATCATGGAACATTTTGAAAATCAAAGAGGGGGGAAATATCGAGGACAGACAGGCGGAGGAGAATCCAGTCGTCGTGTATGTAGGTGTGGCTATAAAGTACGGCCTAACAAGATCTTGCTGGTGATGCATACAACTTATTTTAAAAATAAGGTCCTAGCAGTAGCAAGATCTATCGAGGCATTCATTTGGAGCTACTCGACATACTCTTCTCCTGCGCTAGTGGGACTTGAGCGCTTCCTGATGAGGTGTTTGTGACGAATGGAACCATCACAAACGGAACGCTAGACACGTGTATGCTTATGTGGCGCGTGTTTACACTTGCCGTTCGACGTTCAAGATCTCCCATTTCATAAGGAACATTCTCATGACCACAACCCCATTTACTATGTGGATTCCGAATTTTCAATTTGAACAGTGACCAGGCTTGCGACTGTATGCCATTAATCGTACCATCAACAATGAACTCCCGCCTTGATTTCGTCACTTCATGGACGTTCGTAATTCTTCATGCACCTGCCACCTATCACATTCTTCAGTTTTGATGTCATAAAATTTTTGCTTTCAAGCAAATCTGCACATTCGCACATTTTCACACACATCAACAAGCACCATGAAGTTCCTTGTTGCTACTACTCTTTCCATCCTTGTTGTTTCTGACATCACCAAGAATGTTGCATCCCAATCTATCATTGATTTGGCAGCGGCCGATGGCAAGTATGGCACATTGCTTGATGCCGTCACTAATACTCCTGGCGTACTCGATGCCATTACTGACAACTTTCCCGTTAGTAAGTAATAACTGCTGCTGCCACAATCCGATTGTCGAATTCCAATATCTCATCATATCTACTCTCTTCTGGCATTCTCCTTCTTCTTTCAGCTATCTTTGGACCTACCGATGACGCCTTTGCTGCTATTTCCAGTACCGTTAGTGGCTTGACTACCGAAGAGCTTGCGACAGTTCTTGCTGGACATGTTGTTCCCGGTGTCTTTACGGCGGCCGACGTTGTTGCTGCTGGTTGTGTCGAACTGACCACTTTGGCCAAGACTCATGTTCGTGTCATGTACGATGGTATGAGTGTCATGGTCAATGATTCCACTGTCATTCAGCCAGATATCCTTGGAGATGGTGGTGTTATTCATGGAATTGAGAAAGTCATTCTTCCTGGTACTTTCCACCCTTGCCCTTCCATGAGCAGCAAGAAGTCGTCCAAGAAGTACTCCACCAAGAAGTCCTCTTCTTATGCCTCCACCACTTATTATTCTAGCTCGAGCAAGTCTTCCAAACGAGCAAGAGCCTAAGAAGAATTAAATAATTGGGGACATCATCCATTTGCTCTTTGATCGGGCATTTACGAAAAGGCATCATGATTTGAATAATCCTGCTTATGTACTAGCTCAGTTCCAAAATTATAAATGCATCATTCACTTTTTCAACAAGCCTATCCTCGATAGATTCAAACCAGCACTGTTCGTTTGCGATCACTATTAGAATTGTAAAAAACAACAATTGTACTAATAGTAGTATATGACTCAACAACGATGCCCCCTAGAACAGATAGGGATGCTTAAAAGCAATCTGATACTATGGTTTCATGATACGATGGTTTCATTTCACACACACGTGACAAAAAAAAGGAATCGGCCTTGCAGCACAGGTAGGAAGAATAATAAGACTCTGAGGTAGAGGAGGACTTGGACATTACAGGTAGAACTGGATCTCCACATGTGTTTCCTCCTGCTAGCCAGCAAATCAATCTTCAGATCTCATTCGACGCGAGTAACTCCCAGACGATCTCTTGGTTCCTTTGGACGCCGATCCCTTGCCAGAAGATGATTTCTTTGTGCCTTTCGAGGATCCCGATGCTTTCTTTGAGCCTTTGGAGGAACCCGTAGACTTTTTTGATCCCTTGCCATAACCCGACCCGGAACAACTTTGAAACGTCCCTGGAAGGATGACCTTGTCAATTCCATGAATAATGCCACCATCACCGACAATATCTGCTTGAATGACCATAGCATCGTTGACCATAACACTCGTGCCATTGGTTAATACTCTCAGACTAGATCCGGACAAAGACGTAAGCTCAAGACACTCGGAATCAACGAAATCCGCAGAGGTATACACGCCTCGCACCACGTGAGTTTCAAGCACGGACGCGAGGCCATCCTCCGACAGACCAGAAACAATAGTGGAAACACTGCGAAAGGCATTATCAGTGGGGGCAAAAATAGCTAGTAGTAGAATTTTCAGAAGTAATGGTAAGATTGACCGAAACAAAGAAGAAGAAAGGATTTTGCTGATCCACTTACTGACGGGGAAGCTATCAACGATGTCATCAAGAACATCTGGAGTGACTCTGATTGCTTCCAGCAAAGAATCATACTTGCCATCCGCTGCTGCCAACTCAATGATGGTTTGTCCGGCGCAGTTGCTGACAACAACAGTGAAGAGAAACGAAAGGCTGGCGATTATCTTCATGGCGTAAATTCTAATTGGTAGAGTTGGTTGATTTGGTTGTGGGGGTCTTTATTCTCATAGATTCAAAGTGGTTGATGGAAGCAGATTCAGATGGATCGCTGGAACGTCAGGCCAGTTTCCCAAATATTTCGATGAATGACTCTCGCGCCAAAACGAACGGATCCAAAATACCTTGACACGTGATAAGAACTAGAGACGGTTGGTTACTTGACCGTTAATATGCTCCGCAGGCTCGAACAACATCTAGACAACGGGAATTTGAAAAAAGATCGGCTCGATGACATCATGCCTGAAAAGACATTTCTCAACCAACAGTTCTCATGCATTCGAGCTGTGCTGGAACGGTGATGCTTGATTAGCGAAACAAAAAAGCCGCACGGAAGCATTTGGGAGGGGTCGAGTCGTCTGGAAAGAGAAAGATAGTATCTATTTTTCTTTCGGGTTTGCACAACCAGTGAAGAGAGATGTTGCATCGTCGTTGGAAACGTTGTGCCTTCTGAAGCCTTACGCAAAGGAGGACTGAACACTTCCGTACGTACCATCGGCCAAGTCAAGGCTGCTTTGAGCGGCGCTATGGTTAACGGCAACGAAGCAATAGTGAATGCGCGGCGACAGAAGTGTGATGTATCTTCAAGAGATTTCAGTTTGGTGTTGAAGAAGCTTGTGTTGTCAGGGCTTCCTATTCTTTGATGTGCTTTGTCTCTCAATGACTCTTCTGCACAACACAGGAGCGACTTTCTTCTTATGCAAGGAATTTGACTATCGATATCATGTGCAAAATGATGAGAAGGAGGTTGAGTCCATGTGATTGTCGCAGACTCAATGCTTAGAACTAAAAAGCGAAAGATGAATTCGACACACCATGGTAACCATCCATTGGGCAGGAAATATAAGGGGGGGAGAGTTCACAAAAACACCCTGCTTATCAAAAAAATTGCTAAAACTCAGGCATAACAAAAGATCGTGCGATATATTTCCTCATTGAGGCCTTTCTGTGTATTAATGACCCCACGACGTGAATCCAAACCTGAAGTCTAGCCAACTCTCAGGCGATGTCAACAAACCTTGTAGGAGGCAGAACCCTTGGATGCAGGGGAGACCTACCCCTTGGATGCATCGGAGACTTAACGTTTAGATGCAGAAGATGCCGAACGCTTGGATGCAGAAGATGCCGAACGCTTGGATGCAGAGGACACCGAACGCTTGGAAGCAGAGGACACCGAACTCTTGGAAGCAGAGGACACCGAAGGCTTGGATGCCGAAGAGACAGATCCTTTGGCAGAGGAGGCCACGGAAGCCTTTGATGCAGAGGAAGCCGAGCCCTTGGATTCGGAATAGGAGGCCGAACCCTTATTAGATGCAGATCCCTTGACAGAGGAAGCGGAGCCCTTGGCAGAGGAAGCGGTACCCTTGGATGCAGAGGCGGCCGAACCCTTCGATGCAGAGGATGCAGATCCCTTGGCAGAGGCGGCCGAGCCCTTGGCAGAGGAAGTGGTACCCTTGGATGCAGAGGCGGCCGAACCCTTCGATGCAGAGGATGCAGATCCCTTGGCAGAGGCGGCCGAGCCCTTGGCAGAGGAAGCGGAACCCTTGGATGCAGAACCCTTGGCGGATGAAGCGGTTCCCTTGGATGCAGAGGCGGCCGAACCCTTGGATGCAGAGGATGCAGATCCCTTGGCTGAGGATCCGGAACCCTTTGATGCATAGGAGGCCGAGCCCTTTGCAGAGGAAGCGGATCCTTTGGATGCAGATGACGCCGCACTCGCGGCTGCGTAAGAGGCGAAGGATTTGCTCATGGTGGAACAGCTCTTGAATGATCCTGGTAAAATGACTGTATCAATTCCGTGAATGACGCCACCATCTCCAATGATATCTGGTTGAATGACAGTGGAGTCGTTGACTATGACATGTTCCCCATCAAACATTACTATGAGTTTAGCACCGGATAGGGATGTAAGCTCAACGCAACCGGCAGCAACAATGTCGTCAGTTGTAAACGATCCCGGGACCACGTGACTAGTAAGGACTGTTGCGAGTTCGTTTTCAGACATTTGAGCGAAGAGTTCGGAAGCATCACCAAAGGCAGTATCAGTGGGACCAAAGATAGCTGGGATGTTTTGGAGAGCAACAATTATACATATGTGTCGGTCAGATGTATCGAACGTGATGTGATACTGAGAAACGTTCTATTCATCAGTGTACTTACTGACGGGAAAGCTGTCAGTGATGGCATCGAAAACGCCAGGAGTCGTCGAAACGACGTCAAGAAATGTCTCATACTTTCCGTCGGCTTCCGCCAAGTCAAATATGCTTTGAGAGTCAAAATAACTGATCACTACAAGCAGTAACCAAACCGCGAAATTCATCATTATATAGTATAGTATAATCTGCCAGTTTCAGCAAGTTGTTGGTTTGAAGGAACTTTTTCTTTTTGTACCGAAGTTGAGATGGCTATGGGAAGCCTTTCCACGCAACAAGAACTCATCATGTGCAATCGAATGAGAAAGGTTTTACCCTGTGCACGTGAGCTATTTATCGAATGGTCCCATCCAACACGTGCCTGTTGATCCCATAGCTCTCATAATTAACCAACATCACAAAGACGCACGTGCTCCTACCACCTCTCTTCCTACTGTCGAGTGATGGCGATGAAGGAGGAACGTGTAGAACCACTAATGAGTCTCACATTTCATACTATTGGGGCTTACCGTGGGTTACTGGTGGTGGTGATTGTACAGAGACTGGAGCATTCTGTTTCTTCTGGCACATGGAAAACTTCCAGTTTCATGCACTGATCAGCACCTTTCTAGTCTAGTACAGCTAGCAAAGCAGCCTGCACAAGTTAGATGGATGAAATATTACAAGACGTATATCGATTTTCTTATATTAGACTAATTATTATTTTGTAATATGATTTTTGCTTCAAAATGTGATCCCCAATGCCAATCGCCCTTCTCGAACACGTTTCCATTTCGAATTCCCTCCTTCAGTGACTAAACGCCAAGAACTGTATCGCTTTAGCATTTTTTGAATCGGAGCAGCAGTTTCTTCCACTTCTTTTCCCTTCTCCACAAACAACTTGACAGGAACAGTACCAGTAATTTTCCACCGAACCGAGTCCTCACTTTCGAACCATGCGTCTTCTTCTATATCCCCTTCCGCGACGGGTGTCTTGGAATCGCATCGGATGTTGCATTCTTTCATAGAACCCTTTAGAATTTCGGGAATGATTTCCGCAGCTGCGCTATTAATAGTTTCCATGCTAGGAATGTCATCTTCATCCGTGATCAGTCCAAAGGAGAATCCCAAGTTGACAGTCTTTCGCGATTTCCCCACTTCGACAGCTGGTTTCTTAGGATTAGTACCCTCGCCAGCTTCCGGTTTCCACTCTTTCAATTTCCCTGGTTTGGCTTTCTTACTTTTCGTCTTCTTTTCTTTGTTTGTTTTTTCCTTCTTTAGTTCTTGGAATTCCCCATAGCTGCTAGTCCGTCGCACCAATCCTCGTTCCGGGGCGTCGCTTCCCTTTGCCTTTTCCTCTTCCAAAAGCATTCCAGCTTCTAAATCTTTAGATTGTCGTCTAACTTTCTGTTTGCCCGAAGAATCAGGAACTGGTGAGAAATTGAACGAATTTAAATTGTCTTTGGCTGCCTTTTTCCCACTCTTGTCCTTGTCCTTTTTCTGTTTCAATTGCTTCTGAAATTCCAACTCTTGATTGCCAGATGCCCCCTTGAAGGTATGTAAGTTTTCGGCAGCTCCCTTGGTCTTTTCTCGATCCTGCTGCTTCGCCTTTCGTGCTTCCAATAATAGTTCTTGTTGCTTATCGACACCTCGGAATGTGGCAAGGGACTCGGCTGCTTCCTTCTTCTTTTTCCGTTCGGCATCCTTCTGTGCCTTTTGTTGCATTTGAAAGTCGGCAAACATGATGATTAGTAGGCTTGTTTTTTTTTTCAATGCTAAAGGTTTCTCTGTGTGTGTGTGTGTGTGCTGAAGTGTGTGTGTGTGTGTATGTCGAGAGTCGCTGTGTACACTCTAATAAAGGACGACTCGCTGTACGTTCGTGTCTTGATGGCGATGTATTATATCATCGCACATGGTGTCTCGTTGGAGCTTTTTGGCTCGACGGGTCACGCGAACAATCTCTCTCGTGTACAAAGAATACGAGAACGACGAGGAGAGAGGCATTACATCCGGAAGCCATGGAAACATGGCAAGACATCGTAGTATGTGTTCTAGTAGTAGTACTAGTAGCTGCAGTAAACGGGCAGTTTCGCTCGCATATCCATATATTGTTGGATTTGTCCGCCAATATTGGCCGTCTTTTTTGTTCGTATGTCGTTGCGCATCGACGGACGGACCGTGTTGCCGTGCCCTTGTAAAGCTTCAACAGTGTAGCAGACTTTATACAAGCGGTGACTAGTAGTAGCCAAGTTTGTGGTTTCTCAAGAGAAGGCTACTACTACGTGAAACCAAGTATTTTGCTATCATTTTTTTCTTTACCTATTCACTAGTGCCAGGGAAATAAGTGTATATAGTTTATCTACTCCAACGAGGAGGTCCTTGCCGGTCTCCGCGCACGGCAGCGGTTTCTTCGATGCTTCTGGTATTCTAGTATTATTCACCCGTTCATCCTGTTTTCGTCTTTTCTTTTCGACAAGATATTCTCTCATTCAAAGATGGTCCAAGTTGACTTTTCTTCGTTTCGAGCCTTCTTAGTCTTGTTGTTGTTGTGCTGGCCGAGCAGCATATCCATCATGACGGCTACGTGGCCATCGCTTTCAATAGTATGAGAAGAAGCATTCGATTCATCAGTAGTAGTAGTGTAGGAGGAGCCTTTCGTCATGTCATCGGACGACGAAGGTTGTACGACATATCTACTCCCATCCGCAATGGTCGTCGTGTCATCAAGTCCGGATTCTGGACTCAGCTCGTCTGGCTCCTCTTTTTCTACCACAAACTCAACCGTGTCGTTTGCTGCCTTGATCTGCTTCATTAGTTCTCCAACTCGTGTTGGGCAAGGTTGCCCATTGAAACAGATAACTCTCATACCAACCTCCAAACCAGAATGCAAAAACTTACTCTTCTCCTTGATCTTACAGACAAATATTCCGTCTCTGTCCTTGAAGGCGACAAATGACAGGCCGATCTTTTCTTTGGGATGGCTCTTGGTAACCCTGTACGTTCTGAACGCCTTATTCTGTAACGCAATATTCTGAAGAGCTTTATCCTGTAGAGCTTTCTTTTGTAGAGCTGGATTCTGTAGACCACAGGCAGTTTCAAGAGAGCCGCACATAAAGTCGAATGGGCCCTCGGTCCTGAATTCATTGTGCTTCCTCTGCGCTGCCTGTTTGATCTCATTTTGCTTCCTCTCAATCACTCGTTTGAGTTCAATAAACTCATCTTTCTTCCTCTTGGCTGCTTCTTTGAGAACAATACTCTTTTCATTGACAACGTCCGCACAACGACCAATGCCACTGATTCCTCGGTTGGCGGCCGTCTCCAAAAAGCGCGGCCTGTCGCTCAAGGATATCATGTTTCGAAGTGTTTGGATCTTACTGTAACCTGTAGTACCCTCTTTCTCTTTTTGCAATGATGTCGAAGTCTCCAGAGATGATTCTCGGACATCTTCTGTCTCCTCTGGGCGTTCGACAATGTCTTCCCTTTCGTCTACCTCCGCTACCAGCTGGCCTTTTGTTTGTCCAGCAGCAATCCGTCCCGTACCTTTGGTGGTGGCTACTTTGACCCCATCAAAGCTCGTCTCTACAAAGGCATCATCGTGAGCGATCCTTTGCTTTCGTCGATTACGTTTTAGGAGCCTCATGATAACGACGAGACAAGTTTTTGTTTTTTGGAAAATAGTGGGAATATTGGATGGAAAGGATTGCAGATCAGTCGTGAGGTTTGCCGTTCCGTTTCCTCTGTAACGGTCCGACATTTATTGTACTTAGCTCAATCCGCGAGGCAGCAAGTCATTTGGCGAGATCTTGCGTAACGGTCCGACAATTATAGTACTTAGCAACCAACGTTAGATAGTACGGAATTTGGCGAGATATGATGGATAAATAATAACGTCTTTTTTAGCCACATATCTTTACTTAGGGAATCTTCTTTCGGCTGTATGATTAGTTCCGAAGGCGTGTTTTTTGGGATATATCGTAATCAATAACGTCTCATAAACCATAAATCATACTTATGGAGTATTCCACCGAACGAATGACAAATTCCGAAGGCGCGATCTTCTTTTCAACGGTTTCAACGCACTCTACTACCGTTGAAACTGAAAGGGTTGGAGAATGGCTTGTCACATTTCTCCAAAAAGATTAAGAGCCAATGAGGATTCCACCATCTCTGGAGCAGTCAGGTTTATCACGACCAAACCATGGAGAAATCGATTCGGAAGAAGTACTTGTTTCTTCTCCCAAGGTGAATGTCGTTGTCCAGGAGAAGGAACACTCGAAACTCAGTGAGGGCGATGCGGTTCTGCCTTTTCAAGATGAAGCTCCTTCCAGTGAAATGAATGCATTTGACAGGGTTTTTGAGACTTTCCATAACTATGTTTGCAATGGTGGAAGGGAGCTGCCAGCAATAGAAGACTCGCTAGATAAGATCGAAATATCCAGCGGGATGTACGACCAAAGATCTCCTGGAATCGATGAAACAAGTGAACAAGATGAACCAGCTCTGAATCTCTACATCGACGATCAAGAAGAGAAAAGAGACACCGAAGCTGATCGCGCTGACGCAATTGAGGGCGACGGGCCTGTTGCTCAGGAGAGTACAGAGCTCAGCCCAACGGCCGAAAGTGCACTATTCTCGAATGCAAACTCATGGGAGGTGCCACCGCCAGTAGAACAGCACACTCCGTTCTTGAACGAAGACAAGAAGGGGACAGAAGTCTCTGCCCCTGCAACTCAGGAGAAGTTGCACTTCTCTTCTCATCAACTGGTACTACCGCCTTCATTGCCGGCAAATACAGAAGCAAAGAGACTGGCGCCAGTGCCATCGAAAGGAAATGCGCTCCCCAGCGAAACAACGCAGAAGATTCTACCATCAATCCTAAAAGGGAATGCGATTTCTAATGCCGATACGCCGATGGCACAACCAGTGCTTCCGAAGAGTCGTTCCTTTAAAGAAACAGAAGCAACTATGAATGAGCTTCCGA
>JAAMXS010003404.1:0-26215 GCA_019693525.1 Cylindrotheca fusiformis | reverse complement strand
GTGGCCGTCGGTGATTGCGGAAGGCTTGATGAATCCTCCCACGGACCTCATCCAACCGAAGAAACCTCCAGGTAGTAAAAGTAGTATCGTCACGAATGACATCCTCTTGCACGAGAAATCGCCCACCAGACGACTGGATGTCATTGATCACTTGCTCAGCCATCTCGAGTTTTCTAGTCTTGTTGGCACACTCGTACTCCGTAGAAAGAGCTTGGATATGAGAACGGAGAGTTCTGTTGCCTCCATCCCGATTGATCCTTTTCCCAAACAGAACATCGAGTAGGCGAGGTTCATTGATTTGGTCGATCGACGAATCTGCCCATCGAACATATCCATCGCTTCCCTCCCCGAGAAGACGACTGTTGTACCAGGAGAGATGATACTCCAGTATAGCCTCATCGCCTTCCGTCAAGGGCAAAATCTCGCGCGGTATACCATATGTAGTCAGTCGATATTGGCATTCCATGTGAGACCCATGATGAAGCTTGAACCGGGTTCTCAGTTTGGCCGGAGTGATGGCCAAGGCACCCTTCAAAAGTACATAGTGTCTTAGGTTGTCGGTGGCTAGGTGGATACCAGCAAAGTGGAGAGGCACTGACAATGCGACCTTGGAGATTTCCACAAATCCAATACCTCGTAGTCTCTCTCTAAGAGTTCCAACACCGTAACTCACCATCACAACCCCTTTACGCTGGGCCTCAGGGGATTTTGCCACCTCCATACAAATGTAGAACCTCGCTCTTAGTTCATTCGTCAAAGTCTTGAAGCTCCGCAGAGCGGGGTACTCGAGAATGATTCTTCTCCCACTCCTATCACATGCCCGAAGGACTTGCAGGTGACCATTTCGAACCACCTCTCGATCATCCTCGCCAAGATCCCTCAAAGTGATATCTTGAACGAGTTTAGTCTTGCCGAAGAGCTTCAATTTCACATCCATAAACTTGATTATGTGCGCTGCGGAAGCTTGTGGATCGTACTTGTTGCATCTCAGAAACATGAGCCGAAAGTCAATGCCTTTGGTATATGCTGAATCGGTCGCTTCTGCCTCCCCGTATGCAGTGCCAGCTTTCAGTCTGTTTAGATGTATATCGAGCTCATCTACCAGCCGCTGAATCATCTCCGTGTCTTCAGATAGTTGTGGGCGAACTCCATGGAGGTCCTCTTGTTCCACCTGCCGCTCTTGCACACTAAGCGCTGTCATTGATTGAGCGAGAAGAAGATCAACTTCTTCCTTAGCATCCTGGTCAAAGTCAGCCATCTCACCTGGCAACCGAGATAATGATACCTTGTGACATGGAAAACATCCTGAAGTGATAGGATTCATGTGGTCCAAAGTGACGCCTCTACAATGAACCATATGCGACGCAAAATATTTGTCCTTAGCCATACGCCAAAGAGAGTAATTTGAGGTACCAGTTTTCTTAGAGGAAAAAAAAATAGCATCGTCTCGTGCGCTGACTGACAAGTACTTAAAGGGGGGTCAAACAAGCAGTGGAAATTGGAATGTGCGTCGCCAAGGAAGCGTAAACACTAGAAACCTTAAGTTATGTTTTGTTGGTCAATGTTCGTCTAGCCTTTGATTCTCTTAAGGGCCACTGATTGCATTGCTTATCCTTTAATCAAAGCTCAATTCTCCTTATGTTGTAGGTGTCTGAGATGTGAGCGTCAGGATACGAACTTCACGTACGACGAACGCAGAAGAGGACAAATTTGTCGAAAGTCATGTAACATACGTCTCCCACCTTCTGACCACGTTATTGTTGATGTGTCGTAAACAGAGCGCCACACGACCTGGCATCGACTTCTTGTCAATCCGCTTTCTTCTCTATCAAGAAGCATGACTCAGCGAAACGCACCGCTCGACTCATCGAAACCAGTAACGTCATATCAGAACGACACAAGTAGCAAGAAGAAGAGTGGCGATCAAAACTCGTCATTCTCAAGAATAGAAGCGACTGCTGACACTCATGGCGGTCATGTATTAAGCGATTCTTATGAAAAAGTGGCATCACTATCGAGATCTCTTCCCGTCGGTCGAGTATATGACATCTCGAGAATTGCAAAATGCACTGGCTGATCCGAACAAGAATAGCGACGGCATTGTACTCATTGACGTCCGCACCAAGGCACAAGAAGCCATGCTATCGGGGGCTGTAACCTTTGACGAGTGGAAACGATAGAAGCTCAAAATGAGAAACCTACGATAATTGTTCTTTATTGTACCATTGGTTGTCGCTCGGCGGTACAGGCACAGCTCTTGAAGGAGCAGCATCCATCACTAGATATTGTTAGTCTGGACGGAATCGAACCGTTCAAGCATTGCAGTCAGGCAAGCCAGAAGCCGCTCGTTCACAAGAACAAAAGCGGGGAAATCATATCAACCAATCGAGTCCATGCTTATGGCCCTCCCTCGAAACTTGCCAACCCTGAATTTGATTAGTTGTCTTTTCTTTTCCTAGCAGAGGAAGTGTCGAATCGCTTCAAGCGACTAGTGGAGAATTTGCCCACTGAGAGAATTCCGGGTATCCCTATATATGTTAGAGGTTGAAGAAGAATAAGACCTCCACATGACGATTCGCTTGCGGTCGCTTATTCTTGTTGACCACAACAAATGTTCTCTTACGTCACTTGGTTTGTGGTGAAAAGTGGAGGTGGAGACAATTCAAGAGTCTCTATCATTCGGAAATCGTCGGAGAGCCGGATTATACGAATGGAACCGCTGAGTTCAGAGCAATTGGGGGAGGGGGTTGAGTGCAGTTCATTCAGTACAGTAGTTATGGTTTCTTTCAATAAGCTTTGACCGTCGAATCGGCAGCATGATTCACAGGCCACATTAGTCCACGTCTGATCGCTGGTCTCGTGTCGTTCTTGCAGTGTACAAAATATGGTTGAGAATTTAGTAGCCCCTAATCAACTATCCGAATTCTTTTCTGTTCGTTTTTCTGATTCTGTGAAGAGAAGAAGAGAAGGAAGCATATTGGCGAGACGAGTCAAGCAGGTTGTTGCAGAACATTCTAGTAGCTAGTATCCTCATCACATCAGCAACTTTAATTAGAAAGAACAAGACGCTTTGAGATTTTCAATGTCATTTTCCACCGTTCATGACCCTACCCCACCTCGGAGGAATCGGTTGTTCTTTTCCCCATAGCGTGACGAATACCCATACAAAATACAAAGACAGCTAAGTCAATGGCGCCAGAGAAGAGAGCATTGATATTTTACGATCTTCAGATTGGTGAATTCATTGGCAACGGTGGTGGAAGCAGCAACAAGGAACGAAATACGATTCCTTTGTCATCAAAATGGACGCCGGAGGTGTGTGAGGGATCTCGCGAGGGAATCGAGATTGTGAGATATTGGACCGGCTCTCTGAAGATAAAACATTGGCCGCAAAGCACAACATCGTTCCGGCCCTGGTATGCTTTCGCAATCTTCACATTCCGTTCCTTTCTTTCCAACGCTGCCATTCCTCCACCCTTGCCAAAAAAGCATTGCGTTGGGTTCTGTGAAGAAAGTGAAAGTCTACATCAAGAGACAAACATATTCAAGGTGTAAAGGAATCAACCAGATGCAAAAAATACCGCGGATTGCTCAAGTAGCGGCATGATATTACGTTGGATTGTAGATGATACAACATACTATAGCGCGAATGTATCACACAGAGAGGGTCAAGCTTGGAGTGCGTACGTATGGGGTGCCCTCCCCAGAGTCCGTCCGTCAACCCAAAGCCTCGTTTTGAGTCGGAAATGTTCATACTCGTTTTGAGTCGGAAATGTTGTGACACAACGACCGAACAGCAGACGTTGCGATGATTCTTCCAAACACCCATCGTCGCTTATTCCCTCGACGGTTGTACCAGAAAAGATGATACTTCAGGATAGCCTCATCTTGTTTCATCCAAGGAAAAAGCTCGCGAGTTATACCATAGAGGTGTTCAGTCGATATTGGCACGTATGGGTGATATAGCTTGAAACGGGTTCTCAGCTTGGCTGGGAGATAGCCAAGGCACCCTTCAAGAGCACATAGTGTCCTATGTTGTCGGTGGCTAGGTGGATATCAGCAAAGCGAAGAGGCACTGACAATATCTCTCAGAGTTCCAACACCGTACTCAGTCACTTTCACAACCCCATTATGCTGGGGCGTCTCATGTGATTTCTTCAGACAACTGCAAGCGAACTCCTTCTTGGAGGTCCTCTTGTTTGATATATCGATCTAAAAAGATTAAGCCCAGTCATCGCTTCAGCAAGTAGAAGATCAACCGTCCTTTTCATCCTGGTCGTGCTGTGCCTCATCCTGTCGTATCACTAATGTGCCATAAGCCCCAATGGCCTGTTGTACCAGGTAGAACATTGTGTCGAATAAGCGCCATGTGGTTTGTTCAAAGTCTTGCTCTGTAACCGTAACCCAAAGCAAAGGGGTATGCCGTTCACTGACAATGGGATACGTGAAACCGAAGGAATTATCATAGACGGAAAGTGAATGGTTTTGTTGATAATGGATACTCAGTATCTTTCAGTCAAAACAGATTGGGCGAATGAAGTATTAGAAACACTTGCTGACCGATTGCCTCGAATTCGCATTGGGTTTTTGGCAACGACATACAAGAAGTTGTACGGGCACTTCGTGATGCCCTTCCTACTAGCCGTTAATTCTGGAAAACTCAGATGGGGTGATACGATCATTTAACAACGTAGCGTGCTGGAAGGGAACAACAAAGATCAGAGAGCTTTCTCATTGCGGGAGGTCATTCAACAGGGCAGACCAGCACATCGCAGAAACCAGAAGCAGTTTTGATGTCAAAATTGTAAACTAGGCTACATCGCTATGACAGGCGATATTTTCTATTGGTTTGAGTGTGTGCTCTGCCTGCGAAGGTTGATTGGTTCGTAAGGAAGAGTGCACATATCGTGTGCGGAACATTCGATTACACCGTTCTTCCAAGTTTTCTAAGAATCGCTCTCACTAGGACCCTCAGACGCTGAAGACTTTGAAGTACGCCGCTGGTTTTGAAAGTGCTTCATAATTTTGTTCCTTGCAAATAGATTTGGCACTTCTTCCCATCGATCCGTACCGTCTGGTTGCATAAGGAACCGGCCTCCTGTGTTCTGGATTTCTTCGACCACCGAACTCGCAATCTGGCGCTTTCGCACTTTGGTTGCGGCGGAATCATACTCGGGCGACAACGCCGCTACAAGCTGTCTTACACGCTTATTGCCCGTGTTGCTCCTCTTTCTGCCAAACAAAACATCGTGTGGCTGAGGCTCATCGATCTGTTTGTTCGACGATTCTTCCCATCGGACGTATCCATCGCCTCCCTCCTCGAGAAGTCGAGTGTTGTACCAGGAGAGATGATACTCCAGGATAGCCTCATCATCTTCTGTCAAAGGCAAAAGCTCCCTAGCCATGCCATATGTATTCAGTTCATATTGGCACTCCATGTGAGATCCATGATGGAGCTTGAACCGGGTTCTCAATTTGGCAGGGGTGATGGCCAAGGCACCCTTCAAAAGAACATAGTGTCCTAGGTTGTCGGTGGCTAGGTGGAGACCAGCATAGCGGAGAGGCAATGACAAAGCGACCTTGGCGTTCTCCACGAAGCCAATGCCTCGCAGTCTTTCTCTTAGAGTTCCAACACCGTAAGTCACTAGAACAGCCCCATTATGCTGGGCCTCGGGTGATTTTGCCCCGTCCATGTAGATGTAGAACCTCGCTCTTAGTTCATTCATCAATGACTTGAAGCTCCGCAACGCGGGGTACTCGAGAAAAATCCTCCTACCACTTCGATCACATCCCCGGAGGACTTGCAGGTGACCATTTCGAACCACCTCTCTATCATCCTCGTCTAGATCCTTCAAAGTGATGTCTTGAACGAGTTTGGCCTTGCCGAAGAGCTTCAGTTTCGTATCCATAAACTTGACTATGTGTGCCGCTGATGCTTGTGGATCGTATTCGTTGCATCTCAGGAACATGAGCCGAAAGTCCACGCTTTTGACATATGCTGAATCGGTCGATTCAGCCGCCTCATATGCAGTGCCAGCTTTCAGTTTATTTAAATGTTCATCGAGCTCATCTACCAGCCGCTGAATCATCTCCGCGTCTTCAGATAGCTGCGGGCGAACTCCGTGGAGGTCCTCTTGTTCCATCTGCCGTTCTTGAAAGCTAAGCTCCGTCATTGACTGTGACAGAAGACGGTCGACCTCTTCCTTTGCATTATAGTCGAAGCCAGCCCTATCCAGACATGTCAAACACCCTGAAGTGTTAGGATTCATGTGGTCCATTATGACACCTTCAGCATATGAGACACATGATTTCGTTTGCGACATACAGTTCGTTTAGTAGAGCGGGGGAATACTGCACCCCGAAACCCTCTTGTTCACTGATTTACAATTACTTAATTGGGGGTCAAACAAGCAGCAGTGGAAGGAAGAATGTGCGTCCTTTTTCTGTGGTTAAAAGTACTGTAGTGGAGAATTTTGCCCACTGAGAGCGTAATATGCATTTCTGGTTTCCCTAGCTAGGTATCAGTTGTTGAAGAAAAAGAGCCCCACATGATATACTAGTTCGCTTGCGGCCGCCTACATACTACTAACAATGATTCTCGTACTATACGTCAATTGTGGTGAAGAATGAGAGTTGTGAAGATTGAAGAATTGTAGTCTCAAGAGTCTGCATTGGGAATCCGTTGGAGAGCCCGATTCCAGATGTAACCCCTGAGTTCAGAGAACTTTTTTCTAGAACAACTTCCTGTTTCGAAATGGCTTGGAAGTCTCGAATCGCTTCAAGCAAGTATTTTAGAACCCTGCTCACTGAGAGCGCAATATGCATTTCTTGTTTCCCTATGTATACAGTATCTGATAGTGGAAGAAACCGAGTGTGAGCCGAATCATGGATGAAACCCCCGAGCAGCCAACAGAAACGAAAAACAAAATTCTCAAGGAATTATGAATTGCTCAGAACAAAATGGTGCTTGATATCGGTGTTCCTTTCAGCAATCCAGGAGACATCTTGCAAGCCTACTCTAAAATACAAGGGCATCTAATACTCTCCATTAAAAATATCCGTCCGATTCAAGTCCAGCAAAGGTGCCAAATCCAATGTTCCCCTTGTTGCAATTGGTTTTCTTGTTTCTGCTCCAGAAAGCGAAACGATTGTATCCTTCGTGTAAATGGCAATGAAAACATCACCAGCCGAACGACCAGATGTCACGGATCTGCTGCGACATCCATTCCTCTTGCCGCGAACAACCGAAAGCAGCACAAAGGAATCCGAGTAAGATGTTGTTGACAGTAGTGCCGACAGTGAATGAATGAAATTGAAAATGTGAGCATGCAACGTTGCGTGGCAGAACATTGGAGAATATAGCGAAGAAGTCAAAAGGAATGAACCAACCAACTTTCTAGAAATACCGCGGATTCCCGATATACTCCATGTAGATACCGTCGTTTGTAGTTGATACAACGTGCTATAGCGCGCAATGCTCACCTCCGCTCACAAACAAGATTAGTCCGTGAATGCGTGCGTGTGTTGAAACCCGAACAGTTTGTCGATCTTATATTTTCGATTCGCTGAGATCTCAACGCACCACACGATCATTTCTCTCTCCGCGAGGCTCACACACGACGCCATGACGGGCCATATCATTACCAGTAGCAGCGGCAGCAACAGCAGCAGCATCTGGAATGATGTTGACTCCGTCGTGCGTTCCTTCGATCTGTGTTCGTTGGACGTGATAGTAGTAAAATGATTGTTATTCACATATTCACTTGTGTTGCAAACAGCTACTCAACTGGCACCGAAAACGTGTCGCAAAAAATGAAAACTATGGAATCTACGAGTTCCAACGCAGAGCGTTGGGAGATCCTTGAGACGAACTATCATGCTAGTGTTTCTCCCATTATCTCAGCATGGTCGTTTTCTCGACGAAAACCGTCTTTGGTTTTTGCATTTGGTTTGCCTCGGCGGTTAGTACCTTTGCAAGTTCGGAATCGAACGTCGACCTTTGGGAGGCGGATGATGCGCTTGTATTGGCGGAACCATGCGTGGCGATTGTCAAGGAGATTATGGGACTCCATGATGCAGTTGAGCTGCAATGTTCTACGCCAAGTGAAATGATTTACAATGTTCCAAACGTTGACGTGGCGTGGATTCGAAAGGAAAGTTCATCAGGAGCTCTAGTCAGTGGAGTGACTATGCTTGGCATTCCTCCACAGACTCTGATTGACAAGAGGACGCAGACCCTGATTTTGGATGGACCACCCACCTTGTTGAATGATATTGATAACAGCGAAAGTCACAATAGGAGACATCTAGCTGTCACGACGGGAACGAAGAGGGTCCTTGTTGTTCGTGTCATTGCAACAGACAGCACAACTACAGCTACAGAATCAGAGCTGGCAAGTGATATTTTTGGAGACGATGGCGACATTCTTAATATGAAATCTCAGTATTACGACTGTTCGTTTGGAAAACTGCAAATGGAAAAAACTGACGATCGAGTTGGCGCCACGACAAACATTCAGAATGGTGTTGTCACTATTTCTCCTGGTGTCGCAACTGACGGTGGAGAACTAGCCATGGTCAATGCCATTAGCTCGATGCTTGCAATAGAGTTTTCAACGCCTGCCTCGAATCTTGCAGACCATATCATGTACTGTCTTCCTCCTGGAACGTTTTATGGGCTGGCGTATGCCTACATGAATGGTTTTCGATCCGTTTACAACGATATTTGGTGTTCTTCCCCGTCTGTTCAGATGCACGAATTGGGCCACAACCTCAATATGGGTAAGAAGTTTGAATCCATTAAACCAGGCCAATACACGACTCGTTATTAACTGTTTGTTTCCTTTTCCTTAGGCCACTCTTCCGCAGATGGTACGCACGAAACCATGCTGACCTGCCTGCCGACGTAATATCTCATTTTTACGTTTCCTGCTTTTTACTCGTCCTAACAGGAGACGAATATGGTGACCAAAGTGGCCTGGTATGTAGCTTTTTTCACTATGCTGACGGCCTATTTCAATTGTGATCGTACTCTCATCACCGCTTTGTTTAGATGGGCTATTCTTATTCATACGATGAATCGCCACGAATGTGTTTCAACGCAGCAAAAAGCTGGCAGCTTGGCTGGTATGCTGACAAGGCAATGACGTTTACGCCGTTGATAGGTGGCTCCTATGAGTACTTTGGACAGCTATCAAGTATTGCTGACTATTCAATCGCAACCACAAACGTGCTGATTGAGATAGAACAAACGTCTTCTGCTTTGAAGTATTACATGAACTACAATGCCGGAAAAGGAATCAACAGTCAAACTCAGCAAGGATGGAATCGTGTTCTTGTCACTTCCAAGGATACCTCGAATGAGAGCAACATATCAATTCTTGTGGGGAACTTGAGTTCGGGGGACTCTATGGAAATTAGTAATTTCAACGGCATCGTTGGAGAAACTTTGACAATTACCTTTGATGCTGTCAGCGGTGATGATAGTGCCGATATTTCAATCGTCTTGAGTGGCCCAGCAACACCTGGTCCGTCCACATCCTGTAAGTCTTTCTACAGCTGTTTTGAAGCTCTAGAAATCGTGGTCTCACCCAGTCTTTCTTTGTTTAGTGTCGCCTTCACAGCATCCTTCTTCGACTCCAAGTCCAAGTTCTACGCCGTCGTCCGGTCCATCAGTGAATCCATCTCTGACACCATCCAACGTGCCTAGCAGCTTTCCAAGCACCTCCGTATCAATGTATCCTAGTGATGTGCCCTCGAATGTGCCCTCTGTGTCCATGAATCCATCGTTCTTCCCCAGCACAACTCCCAGCAGCGTTCCGAGTACATTGCCCTCATTGGAACCCAGTTTCAGCATTTCGCCAAGTGCGAAACCTTCGAGCAATCCAACTAATAGTGTTGCTCCAAGCGCTTCGCTCTCACTCTTCCCAACTCTGACATCAATTCCAAGCTTACGACCAAGCTCGATGCCGTCTGATCAACCAAGCTCTCGTCCATCGGGGGGACCTAGTACTAGCCAAGTCCCAAGCAGCGAACCCTCGAGCAGCCCTAGCGATAGTCTGGCACCAAGTGCGGCGCTCTCACTCTTCCCAACTCTGACCTCAATGCCAAGCTTACGACCAAGCTCGATGCCTTCTAATCAACCAAGCTCTCGTCCATCGGGGAGACCTAGTACTAGCCAAGTCCCAAGTAGCGAACCGTCGAGCAACCCTAGCGATAGTCTGGCACCAAGTGAAAGCCCTTCTGGCAATCCAAGCCAGACGATGATTCCCAGTGTTCTGCCCTCAGCAGGACCTAGTACGATGCCCTTTTCCCCACCGTCGCTATTGTCGACCTGGGCACCGTCGGTTTCCGCTGCCCCTTCGAGCATAGAGCTTTCCGAGTCGCCGTCATTTCGTCCATCAGCTATGCCCTCAGCTAGCTCAAGCTCACCTCCCTCGCTTATGCCATCAGACTATCCCTCTGTATCCAAGGCCCCTTCGATGATGCCGTCAACTCAGCCATCTAACCAACCAAGCACAACGCCTTCTCTACAAGAAAGCTCCTCTCCGTCCACAATTCCTTCAATGTTGCCATCCAGTTTCCCATCGGACCACCCTAGCCTTTCGTCATTGCCGTCCAGTATTCCCAGTACAACACCTACATTTGCCCCTTCTATCGAGCCAAGCATGACGAGATCAGCTGTTCCGAGCACAAGGCCTTCCAGTCCCCCATCGAATTTGCCTTCTTTGGGGCCTAGTAGAAGTCCATCAAGTATCCCAAGCCTCTCTCTTTTCCCTTCCCTTTCACCAACGAGTGCCCCATCTTTCCCTCCATCCGCCGAGCCAAGTCTTCCACCTTCGGGTATGCCATCCGATGAACCAACCCTCTCATCTACACCATCTGGATCCCCGACAATGGAGCCTTCCAATGAGCCTATCACGACGCCATCGTATAGTCCGAGTACTGGCCCGACTAGAGAACCAAGCAAGGTGCCATCTCCTTTGCTGTCGGTCTCTCCAACGGCCACGCCTACGCAGGTAGCTACTTCTGGTAATCCAACACTCCCATCGGCCTATCAAACTAGCGATAGGCCATCTTCTGGTCCATCAGCAGAACCCAACATCTTCCATCCTCCAACTTCATCACCAACCGACTACTATGTGCCTCCGTATTGGCGAAGTTCGAGCCGAAAAGCGCCTAGCCGCCCAAACAATGCACCAACGACAGCCAGCGCCCAAAGTGTGGAGCCATCTGTTCCCGAACTAAAGCCTTCAAGCTTCCCTTCAGAGGACGTTTCGTTAGGGCCTACGATCAAGTCGACAAGCTCGGCTACCTCGTTATACACTCCATCCGCCGCCCCTTCCACTGGACAGCTCTCCGATTCGTCACCCCCTTCTTCTTTTTCAGCCGAATTGGAAGCGACGCTGGTAATTGCAGTCACAGCTGATCATCTTTCGCGGAAAGTGGACTTAGTTTGCAACACAACAGGAGCTTATTTCAATCAAGTGGTAAAGGAGCACTATGGAAATGCAACGGAAACATCATTATCATGTAACACGGCAAAGATGGAAGTCGATGGAACTCGCCGGATGTTGACTTCATTTTCATTCTTTGGTACGGCAAAGACATTTTTTTTCACATCAGCAGTCCCAGAACTAGCTGAATATGAGTCCTTCGTTCACAGTCTGCTGACGCCTGAGTTGACAGAAGGGACTCTCCCAGTGCAAATTAGATATGCAGCTTCGGCCTTCGAGGAAGTTTTGTATCAAATCCAGATCGAGACATCGACAGCCGTGATTCCGCCTGTGATCAGTTTTCTTTTTGTCCAAGAAGGGTTGCACTCTGGTCCTATCGAAGATTCTCGATCGGAGCTTCCATCTAGCTCCTCAACGTCAGGATTGTGCTTTGTTTTCCTGCTGGGAGTTGTTTCTGCGTTTGTTGAGAACGTCCCTTAGCTTTCCCCTACAGTGTGGCGAATCTGTCAATATTATCCTTTATGCCGAACAGCTATAGTAGTTATCCAGCCTAATTATTGCGCTTCCAGTGCTGTTAGCAAATTCAACCGTTGGCTATTGCGATGAGAATGACCTAGAAACGTCCACAAAGTTTGAAAAACTCTACTGCTTCGCAGTCATGCTTCAAATCTTGGTTGTACACAAACCACAAACAGGAAACGGTCACCGCTACCTGTTCGTTCCCCGATGTTTCTGTGCTACTTGGAGCGATACGTCAGACTCTTCTCTTCAATGGACCACACACTACATTTAGCAAAGCTCTCTTGAGTGGCCCAGGCTCACAAGGAAAAGGTTTGAAAAGAAAGTGATCTGCTCCGGCTTTGATAAAAGGTGTTTCCGCATCATTTGCAGACAACCCACAAATAATACAACCTACCCCTTTTGCACGCAGCAACCGAACAGTTTCGGTGCCAAGCAGCTGTTTCTCGATACTGCTCATGTATTGGTCAACAAAGATCACATCATACTTGTCAAGGTTGCCTTCCAAGATATGAAGAGTAGTTTCCCCATTTGAAGCTTCTTCAACCTTCCACCCAGGCGCAACTCGTCGTACCGATCGGCAGAATAGTTTTCTAAGAATCATATCATCATCAACAAATAGCACGTTCAATGATTCAGGTAACTCCGGTCGATGATGATGATTTGTCTTGGATGAATCTGTTCCTGCTCTAGGCGGAGATGGCGCGAAAGAGACAGGCAAACGCTGGCCGAATACCTGATTTCGCTGTGGATTCACTTTGTCTTCCATTAGATATGCTTGCTCATTCTCTGTATATGCCATTTGGGTGCTTTCTTGAGGTTCTATTCTGTCAGATTCAAACTGATTCTCCCAATAATCCTCTCTCAAAGGCCTTGCACGTAAGTCCAAAATGAAGCGAGTACCAGGACAGCCTTCAAATCCACTGTCATAGCTCTCGTCCAACCAGAGGTCTCCTCCCATGAGATTTGACAGGTGCTTGCTCAAACATAATCCAATTCCTGTGCCTTGATTCAGAAGATCCAGGCTCTCTTGGAACTTAGCGAACAAATTGGCCCGTTTCTCCAACGGAATCCCTGGCCCAGAGTCTTCCAAATGTAGTTGGACAGATTGTTCACCATCCTCAGTTTCTATGACAACACATTTTAGGCGGATGAAACCCCGTTCTACGAATTTAGTCGCATTCATCGCCAGATTTGAAACAATTTGTTTCAGGCGCAGTCTATCGGACATCACCACAACATTTTCAGGCCCTTCTGTAAGAACTTCAACAATGTTGCCTCTCAGATAGAGCATACTAGCAACAGGCTCCAAAACATCGCTCATTATATCAGTTGGGGCCATATTTATGCTCATTTGCTGATTGGCGGCCCGATTCTGAGAACAAAAGAGAGGTTAGAACGCCAGAAGAAAGGAGGAATAAGATCACAAATCCACAACTATATGTCTTTACCATATCAAGCTGCGGCGGGGGGACGAGGACGAGAGAATTGATTAGTCGATTATATATTTGCAAAGAATTTGAATTGGTATGCATCCAATAGACGCTTACCATATTCCTTAGCAATTCGTTGATAAACTTAAGACTTGAATCGGCAATGTGCAAATCATCCTTCATTACTCTCATTTGTTCCTCGGTTGCATCGGCTTCGTTGGTAGTGGCCGTTACGAAGCTCAAGGCGGCTATGGCGCTACTGAGTCTATGAAAAGCGCCCAAATCAGAAGAAATTGTAATGTGAGATGCAATTCAAACTTTAGAACCAAAATAGAGTAGCAAACAAAAAAAAGACTTACGGGTTCCGAACTTCGTGCGCTATGTACTCATTCAGCTGGCGTTCCGTTACAGCTTGATGCTTGGCACTTTTCACAATAAGGTCCGCCTTTTCGCGTGCAGCTTGGGCTTCTATTTTTTTTATGTTGGCAACTCTTGTCATATGGATCCAAAAGCAAGAGCTTAGTACAAAGGACGCGGCAACGATCAAAACGCCCCCAACAACAACATTTAGAATGTCCGGCTCGTAGGTATGGAGATGAGAGACGACAACAATTGTCCATTGCCGATCTGCAATAGTGACAGAGTGATGGGCTGAGAACTTGGAGCCGATAGAGTCTTCTAGTGATGCAAGTGAAATCTCCTGCAGATTTGTGTGTGTCGTATCCCCCTTGGAAGCTAGATTCACGTCTTGAGCCCCCAAAAAGACTGGATTGGTGTCGTTGTAGGTGCTATCATAGAGATAGAAAGAGGCCGGATGTTCAACACGCGTTCTCCCCAGTAGGTCTGGCACTCGAATCACCACCAGCGAAATCGAAGTGGGCTCAGTTTCGTTGCTGTTCATCAAGGGAACACCAGGGTGATGTAAAATGATGGAATATGCGTTAACTTCTGTCTCTTGCACTAGTTGCAAACGATCAGTGATACCGGGAGCCCATTTCGTCACAACATTCTGAATGGTCTTCTTCTGCGTGGGACTTGTGTAAAGATCCAAGTCGATAGCCCTTTCGTTGCCGACGACAGGTTCTGACGTTCAAGAAAAGAATACAATGAGTCACCTGTTAAGATAATAACGCAAACGACCACATTGTCGATGTTTTACGTACCGATATAATGCACAGGCCAGTACATTTCTTCTTCTCGCTGTGGCTGCATCTCCAATCCTCCTTCCCCGTTAGGGAAAAATCCAACGATGCCTCGGTAGGTGACGTCGGGGAATTCTTCCTCATAGAAGGAGCGTGCCTCAGCTTCGACGGCATCTCGTTGCTCTTGCTTCACGAGCGGCATAAATTGTATGCTCTGAAAGTCCAGACCAACACTTGTAATATACTCATGGATTTCACGGAATTCTTGGCGACTGCAGATTCCCAAAACATTCTGACTGGCATTTCTGCCACTGTTTCCGGTTTCGGCGAATCCTCGACTGCGGCAAGATTCATGAATCCACAGTCCAAAAAGTCTGTAATCTTCGAAGACGTCCTGGAGTTTAATCACAAATTCGGCTGCGAGGCTATGGAACTGATCGGACTGCTCGTCTTTGGCATCTATAATGCCCCTGGTTAGATATGCTACACTGGCAGCTGCTCCCACAAGAAATATGAGCAGCGCAAAAATCATGTTTCGTTGCTTCGTCTGGCGAGTGCTAGTACCAGGAAATGTGGCGGTGTTGGAACCATCTTTTTTGTTGCCACTTTCCGGGAATATAGTAAGATCACAGAACACTTCGTCATCACTTTCGAGCTCGATGGATCTCATGTTTTCTGCAGTTTTGGATCCCGTATTGGAAGAAGTAGCGCTCAAGCCCTCTTCGTTGCCGGAGGATTGCATCTGGATAGCAGAGATGGATGTGGCCGGGACGAGAGATTCCTCAACATCTGACATTGCCGTTGGAATAAGGTTTACTTTGTCTGATGGCGCAATCTTCGAATTCAAAACGACTTTGCCTTGGACCTGCGTTGTAGAAGATACAGTTCCGTCAGTTTTGTTTGCCATGATACCTCTAAAGCAATCTACACAAGTGACGTGACTCTTTTTAACCCTGAGCGATGATTGGCAAGTCGGTATTGTGTGACGGACTTGTCGGATGCGTCTCCTTGATCGTGGAGACAACCCCAACGTTCTCCTCCCTAGTCAACACACAAGACGCAGTCTTTCGATCTTCGGTTCCATCAAGGGCTTTTTCGACTTATTGACCACCGATTGTTTTAATGGAAGATACTCTACCTCGATCACTGCTTGAACACCCCTATAACGTACAATAATTATATGGGGCTTCTTTTTCACCGGTTCACGTTCAACTGGCACACTAAAGTGCTCTTTTTTCCAGTCAGGAGTGTCACTTCGACAACGTGTTGGGCCTTCTTCTAGGGGTAAGAGATGAAACCTCACCTGCGCACCCATCGCGCTGCTCCACATCATTTCTTTCATCAGAAGATCGATCCCCCTGAAGTCAGAAGCCCCGTATCCAATCATCAACCGACCTCTGCACCCACCGCTTGTTGCCACTTCTCAAAGGGAAGAGCCAGTATATTAATTCATTGATGTTGATGTGCTTGTGACGATGGGAAAGTGGGTTCAGACGCTGATTCTGATTTTCACTTCATTCGTCTTTTGCTGTTGCCAGACAGAGAACGATGACGATCCGCCAACAAGTAAGGTGCGTGTCTACCTGGACCAGCTGGGAAAAGTCCAGGGAATTCGAAGCCAAGGAATGGATTTCTTCGGAGGTATTCCATATGCATCGCCACCAGTTGGAAATTTGAGGTGGGCGCCTCCCGAAGAGCCGCCCAGTTGGAGGCCGCATGTTCTAGATGCTTCACACTTTGGTCCGGACTGCTATCAAATACCAGACGAACTGACGAACCCATCTGCTTCACCCGAAAGCATGTCAGAAGATTGTCTCTATCTCAACGTTTACACCCCAGCAGGGGCATCTTCTATGACAAGGCGAACGCAGCTACCGGTAATGGTATGGTTCCATGGAGGAGCCTTTCAGCAAGGAGCTGCGAAACGACCCGAGTTCGATGCTCGCCGTCTGGCACAACAAGAAATGGTGATTGTGGTCACGGTGAACTACCGATTGGGTGCGCTAGGATTCCTGGTCGCTTCCGAATTGGGATTGTTGGGAAATTTTGGACTGATGGATCAGCGAGCAGCGTTGTACTTTGTCAAGCAACATATTGCTAAATTTGGCGGGGATCCGAATTCCATTACGCTATTTGGGGAGTCCGCCGGTGCTGTCATGATTGGATTACACCTTCAAATGCACAACCCAGGACTGTTCCACAGGGCTATCCTTCAGTCCAATCCGATGGGATATCAATTTCGAAGTATTGTTGTTGCAGACTTCTTAGGAGATGCGTTGAAGAGGGCAGTCGACTGCCGCGACGTACAGTGTCTTCGAGGGGAGCCTGTCGAAGAAATTATGCGGGCTCAATCAAGCCTAATGGGAATTCCTCGAAGCGTAGGGGATTTCTTTGCGTGGGGTCCTACTTTGACATACCATAGAACTCTGTCTTCTACCCACTCCTCTCCAATCAATCCAGCCGGTAAACCTTCCCCCGCCGCGTCTATTTTTCGATTGGACCAGCAACCAGGCTACTTCTCGGTTGACGCATATGGTGCAAAACAGAGAGAGGCCAATAAGTTTGCGGTCAATGTTTCTCAACCCTTGTTTAATTTGCATTTGATTCCCGATCATATCCCCATCATTGTTGGAACAAACAAGCATGAAGGCGAGATGTTTGTTCATTCCGCCTTTCCCATCAGCATGAACAAAGCCGTTTATTGGATGTTTGCTGGTGCCCTATTCAAAGAGTCGGCAGCCAAAGTGCTCCGCCACTACCGTCCTTACGTAACACAATTAGAGATGGAAGCGAAAGAAATCGCTCAAGCTCAATTGCTTGAAGAGGAATCAAGGCAGTACTACATGGAACATGAGGAAGAACTTGAGACAGAGTACAAGATCCTTCTGAACAAAACGAGTGAAGATGACCCGTTCCTCGTAACGCATGAAACAGTAGAGCAGCTTGTGAAAACATTCAACGCTGGAGGTGCGCAAAAAAATCCAAGTGAAGAAAGCACGGGAGAATCTGAGCACATACCGGAGAATACAACCTCCTGGTGGAGGGCTGCTTTTCGGCAGGATCCTGAGAGGAAAGAAGCACGACGGCTTCTGAAGGAAGAAAGATTGAAGCAACGGAAATTGAAAGAGGCTGCCAAGGTTGTCATTGACTACCGGCCCGTAATGAGCCGAATCATCAATGATTATTTGTTCAGATGTCCAAGTTGGCACTATGCTCATTTGATCTCAAGGCGTCGCGTGGAAAAACAAAAACTCAACAACGTCTACGTCTATCGATTTTCTCAGCCAACTCACGTTCCAGGATACAAAGAGTGCTGGGGGAAGTCGTGCCACACAGCAGAACTTCCGTACGTGTTTCAAACGATGGATGTTATCCGTGCCAATTACTCTACGCTTAGCCAGATTGCCCAGGATGAGGCGCCTGTCCCTCCAGAATATCCGTACACACGAATTCTGAAAGCTCACCGTGGTGAGCTAGACGAAGAAACTGATGCTGTGCTCAATAGTGACGCCAGGAACACCACATCCTCTCGATTTTTCAGTCATCCGAAAAAGTTTCAAAAGATTCTAAGACATTTTTTTGATGATTACTTTATGGAAGATGCTGACGAAGAAATTGCTTCTGATATGGCCCAACGGTGGGTTGCATTTGCACGAACTGGAGATCCAAACTACGAAGATGCCAAAATTCAATGGGTTCCATGGAGGTACATGCCGAAGGAAGAGAATTCACCACCAGAATCTGATGAATACCTGCCATGGGAAGATGACTTTGACATTTGGTCAGCAGGTGAGTCTGACGAGGACGAACCTCATGCGCAAGGAACTGCACTACGTCGAAAGGCACTGGAAGCACTGAGCATGGAAGTCGCTGAGGAAGATGAACTAAGAACAGAGTTGAAACGGACTATTCCTTTAAAGGATTCTGGGAATTCGTTTCCTGCAAGCCACTTTTTAGCACAGCTGGGGCTGATAGACGGACATGGAAAAGACGAAAACATGCCACCGAAGAGTTTTGTTCGGCAGGTCCTTCGTATTGCTCAAGAGATGGGCGTGCTTGGAACTGGACTCAAAGCAACGGAAGACACCCGTGGCTCTAGCAGAAGAAACTATGATTGGGATGACGATTTCTTTCCGCAGCTACTGGAACTCAAGTGGCCACCAGAGGATAGATTGGTCGAACGAGATTGCACGTGCGACTTTTGGGAAAGGATCAGATGTAAGAAACTCCATCAAGCGCGTATTCTTCCGTCCTTCACGAAGTTGTATACTCACAGCACTTTCTTTCCTTTGATTTCTCAGATCGCTACTAGGGGTGAGAAGATCCGTTGGATAGCTACTCTATGGATCGCGATAAAGAGACTCCACGCTCTCCCCATGAGATGTTTGCTGTGACAAAGGATGTAAGCTGGGCCTGCCACAAGCAGAGCATTTGGCGCAAGGCAAGAAGCTCAAGATACATCTGTATGTAGTCTAGTGTTGCATGGATCACCAAACATAAAACTAACTCGCCAAGAACAAAACTCTACTATTTTGGGCGTCAAAGAGGCTAGGATGTGACTGCACGGAGAGAATCCTTTGTCCGTCCCTGCGGCAAACCTATTCATTTACCAAATTGGGACATTATAGTTTGGTGATATTTTTATTTTTGTCAGTGGATGATGCCGATATAAAAAGCAGTTGTGGTGCTGACCAACTTGAAATCAGAATATATTTGGCTAGTAACCACACCATGCACGATTGCTTCCCCCACCCCCTCGCACCACTCGACACGTTCCCACCACAACGTCGTATCAACTTCGCATCTCCTCTACGGATTATGGGACGACGAACATGGGGCGGTGAATTTCAACGCAGGCATCATTGTGCCTCAACCGGTTCCCAACACTCGAAGAATATTAGCAAAGCAACGATGACAGAGGAAAAAGAGATTGCACCTCTATTTCGAAGCAATGACGACGTCGATTCTGAAACAACAGCAGAACTGTTCCGCGACCGTGTTCGAAGTTTGCACGAACATTTTGATAAGGACGGAGACGGCCACTTGAACTTCGAAGAGCTAGCTGCACTACAGAAAGCAACAGAAGGCGTCATCTTGAGTGAAGAAATGTATGTCATGGCATGTAAGGCTCTTGATTGCATACCGAATAAGGGAATCAGCATGGGTGCGCTCAAATTGACCTATGCCTCTGAAGGAGCGGATATCAGTAAGACGTCATCTAAGTCAACTTCGCCGATAAAATCATGATTTCTAACGAAGCGATTTGTTTCTTGGGCTGCGCAGATAAAGACTATTTCAAAGTCTTCCCTGAACGAAAGGCGAAGAAAACAGCCAAGCAAACAGACGGAGACGACGTCTACGAGCTTGGCGCCGATGGTTTTGATGTTTCACAATAGGCCTCTGTGCAGAAATGAAAAGGTTTATTGCACCTTAGTGATGCTCTAAACTGTTTCTTATAGTTGACTTTTAAACAAAGCGTTTGTCCCGTTCATTCCTAATCCAACTGGTAGGCGTTCGTGCGTAATCAGACCGTTTCGTTCTGTGTCTGTCGAGCGTTGGGCAGCTAGTGAGGTCTGTCGAATTGCGTCGTTCAGGGATTCGTACACAGGCGAACCCTGCCATCGCTGTTGATTGCAATAGTCTTCTACAGACATCCACTGGATCTCGGCTATCTCGTCTTCTTGTGGGGTCCATTTGGCATCAGGATCCTTCAGGACTAGTCGGCACACGAAGAATAAATCCGATGCACTGCTTGGCCGATGGGCTTGTCGAAAGCAAATTATTCCATTCATGGTACCATCCAGTCCGGTTTCTTCCCGGAGCTCTCGAATTGCCGCTTCTGGAATGTCTTCACTGGGATCCAACAGACCGGTCGGCATCTTCCACAATTTCCACGTCGCAGCTTTACCAACAATGTCGAAGAAGGACCGTTGGATTCATTAGACTAGCTACAATCGATTGCAAGATGATATCACAAATTCAGGACATACCTGGGCCACTCTTTTCCTGGACGACCAGCATTTTAGATGGGTCGGATGGATGCAAAACCAACGCTCCAATTCCAACTTGATGGGTCGGACCGAAGGGTAGCTTGGATGGAGTTTTCTCAGGTAGCCATTGGCTTAATATTAAGGTTCCTTCTCGAACAAAATGAAACGCAAAGCCTTGATCAACGCAGTGTGGTACCATGTGAGCTTTGTGTGGTGGCGCATGGACCCAGATTCCTTTTCGACCCTCTGTCTTCCAAAAATCCAGCGCTTGTTTCAAGTTTTCAGCAAACTCCGTCGGAGAATGGTCATCATCCAAACGATCTAGGTGCAGCGTGACTCCATTGTAGTGGTCATAGGCCAAAACAGATTCTTCAAAGGGTGGGAAAGTTACGGTGTCGCCTCCTCCTTCTTGACTCAGCGCAACAGATGTCCCACTGGCAGCCATCATTAGCCCTGCAGTCAACACAGCATATTTTGGTCGAGGCCTTGACAGAGGCATTCCGACAGGTGGGGACGATCCTACGTGATATCCACGACATTGTCGAAATGCCAAAGCTCGAGTCCGCGGTATTCTGGTGGAAAGAATAAAGTGGGTAAAAATCATAGTGAAGGCCAGTATCATTCCACCGCCAAGGAAGCAAAAGTTAAGTAGACCTTCAAACTGTGTGGAAGGCAGGAGTGATGGAAACGAATTAGTGATATGATGGCAATAAGCTTGCGAGATGGTTGTCAACGTCAATGCAATTCTGCGTCATTTGTCGAACACTTTATGTTCGTTCAGGAATCGTGTGGAATGATCGAAGGTTCGACCAACTCGAATTGGTATCACTTGTATATCTTTAGACCTACGTGGACATATCAAGTCTGCACCTATCAAAACACACTGACGTCAGCGGGCGGCAGTACTGCATGAAGATTCGCTGCGCAATCGTGCGCCAGTTAGCGAATCCTAGCCATCACCCATCAGCTTGAAGATCTCGTTCGACTGACATCGAAAACGAGATCTTGTCAGAAAGCAGAAGCTTCGGCATCACAAATCCACACAACATCACACCAGCTCAGTTCTATTTGCAGCTATATATTCAAGTATGAAAACTTCTTCAGGATTGCTTTCGATTCTTCTTTCCGTTGTTTCCTTGAGGAATTTCGGGTCGGCCTTTGTGCCAATCCAACCTCCGTCGGGTACTGGCATCCAGTCTGCATCGGCACTAAGGGCGGGAGCGAAGGATGAAATTCCAGCCGTACGATCAGCTATTGCGGACTTGGTCAAGGAAAAGAACTGCGGTCCTATTCTGATCCGTTTGGCATGGCACGATGCTGGAACCTACTCCAAGGAAGACAACTCCGGTGGCCCTCGCGGGTGCATGCGCTTCGAAGGAGATGTCTGTGAAGCCAATTTCGGAGCCAATAAAGGACTTGACATTGCTCGGGCTTTGTTGGAAAAGATCAAGGAAGAACTTGCACCCAGCATGTCGTATGCCGACTTTTGGGCACTTGCCTCCATTGTGGCCATCAAAGAAATGTAAGTCAGAGCACGCAAGTGGGCTGAAAACACTGGATATTCTCCAGATTCTCACATATGTTTCCCGAAAACGCTTTTTCCAGGGGTGGGCCAGATATCAAGTTCCGCATGGGAAGGAAGGACGCAACAGCTGTTACCGAATCTGTAGAGGAAGGCAGACATCCCGACGGAGACAAGGGTGCCGACCATCTTCGTGAAGTCTTTTACAGAATGGGCTTGACGGACCAAGACATTGTCATTCTCAGTGGTGCACACACTGTAGGAAAATGCCACTTGGAGCGAAGTGGCTTTGACGGTGCATGGACAGAAGATCCGTACAAGTTTGACAACTCCTACTTCGTCGACATGCTTAACAAGGACTGGAAGGAAACTACAACCAGTGAAGGCAACCCTCAGTACAATTCTGATGACAACACGATGATGCTCATCAGTGATTTGGCTCTTGTTTCTGATGACAAGTTCCGTGTCTATGTTGATAAGTATGCCAGCGACGAAAAAGCATTCTTCGACGATTTTGCTGAATCGTACCAGAAGCTGATTGAGCTTGGATGCAAGGACCTTCAGGAAGCTTAAATGGAGAAATGCTTTATAGGTAAATGCGCTTAGCTGTAGCGCACATGACCTCGTGTGTCAAGAGCTCAATTACTAAAAGTAGGTTTGCTCTGTTTTAACTCACGAAGTAGATATGGTAGGTTACTTGGGCTCCAATTTCGTTTTACTGCTGGAAACTAACTTCTCCTTCAGACTAGTAAAGCATACGATGCGAACCTGGTGACTAGTAGGATTGCTCTGTTGTAACTCTCAAAACCAAAACGAAGTACATGTGTTAGGTTAGTCGGGCTTCCCATTTCGTCGTACTGCTGGAAAATATCTTTTCCCTCTTCAGACTAAAGCATACGATGCGAACCTGGTGACTACATCAAGCTCGTGGTCATTCTGCACAAAGACGGAGGGGTCCTTCGCTGCCTCAAAGGGTTTTCGAGTTGTTGTACTCTACTACGAGTGCAAAACGAGGCGGTTTTTCTAGCGCAGAAAGATTACGAATCGGGGAAGCATCCACGCAACGCAGCATGGCAATAAGAATGTTCTTCAACTGTACTCTAATAAGATTGTAAAACGAAGCGGTTTTCCTAGCGCAGAAGGGATACGAATCGGGGAAATGCATCCACGGAACGCAGCATGGCAATAAGAATGTTGTTCAACCACAACCACTACTTGCACTTCAGAGTACAAGATGCCCTGATTCTGAACACCTTCTTTCGTATTATTGATTTATGGAACCGTCTTCAATGTGGAGTATAAGCGGATAAATGTTCACCACCACAGGAAACTTCCAGGATAACACACTTCTTGTATTATCCTAATCGGCCATGGTGCGACCGAAATGCTCGTATCGCCTTGCTGTTTCGGAGAATTTGCTGTCAAAAGTGAAGTCTCTCTGAAACATTGCATTCGCTCACAATTCTCATCTGAGTCACCACGTTCGTCGCTTGAAACTTTGTGACAATTTGCAACATGTGTCTGTTCCCCTACAAGCTTCATGAAATGCTCTCTGACATGGAGGCCAGCTACGACTTGTCATCGATCGTCTCTTGGTTGCCAAGTGGTGCGACCTTTCAAATTCACCAAGCGGCACTATTTGAACAGCTTGTCCTCCCGAAATATTTTCCCAAACAAGCCCAGATGAAATCTTTTCAAATCCAGTTGCAATACTACGGATTTCTCAACCTGGGAAATCACGTCTTTGTCCATCCATTTTTTCGACGAGGCCAAAGAAGGTTGTGCTCCAAGATGTCTGTTGTTCAGAAGAACAGAACCTCGAAGAAAACAGAACATCTTGATGGACAATACCGAACGGTAAATAATGCCGAGAAGTGCTTGATGCGAGCTCTCCTTTTGGAGGTAGGCCCAACAAGCGGAGCAGCAAGAACAGAACTAGCACCAGCAGCTGCACCATCAGACCCAACCCTACCAATGACACAGTTTTATGACACTGTTCCAAGATCTTTCTCACCCAACGTCATAGCAAGTGGTGGGACCGTGATTTCTCCATTGCAGCAAGTCTTGCGACAAACCCATGGTAGGTCTACGCTCTACTGGAACCTCTTAAACCAGCCCGGTGTTCCTTCCAACAAAGACACCACTCTTGCTTCTCCTTGGAATTCGGTAGAATAGTTCCCCAAACGTCTTGGAACAAACGTATAGTAGAAAACAACTAGATTTGCATGTCATGAAACGGCCAATGGGCAATAAACCCTCATGAAAGGAGTCACATGGTATGAACTACATTTTATAGGAGCGTTGAGGCCCAACTCTTTGCTGTCTCCATTTTCTGTGGTCCCAGTGTTTCTGGACCGTTGTAATTGTCAAAGGAAAATAAGTGAAGGAAGCAGCAAAATACACCCGCCACTATTCAACAAGGATGTTGACTATCTTCGTCCTCCAGGAACTCGGAGACATGGTGCTGAAGACATTGAGAGTGGGGCTCGATGCAATTTGATTGTGTGGAATTACAATAAGGCTTATCGACAGTCCGATCAATACAGGGCAAGCCGCCTACCACATCGGTATCGAAAAGAAAGTGGTGAGCCCGATCCCATTTGTCTGAGTGAGACTCATGACATCTTATATGTTTGTGTCGTCGTCAAGAATGATGGAATGCACAAAATTCTGCTTTCAAGAATCGGCTCATGAGATATGAAATTGAAATTCTTTGAATAGAGACTCCGAATTCCCGATTCCATGAATAAGGAAGAAAGGAAAAGAACTTTTGGTCGAAAAGATCTACTACGTCAGAACACTACAGTACTGCCACAAGATGGATCTGGTCATAAAATCAAGTCATCTGTACTTTTTACCTATAAGTTATCTTCATCATCATCACTATGGCCGACAAAGTACCAGCAATCCGATCTGCTGTTGCAGAATTGGTCAAGGAAAAGAACTGTGGTCCTATTTTGATCCGTTTGGCATGGCATGATGCCGGAACCTATTCCAAGGAAGATGGCACCGGTGGCCCCCGCGGGTGCATGCGCTTCGATGGAGATGTTTGCGAAGCCAAATTCGGAGCCAATAAAGGACTTGACGTCGCTCGAGCATTGTTGGAAAAGATCAAGGAAGAATTTGCACCTGACATGTCGTATGCCGACTTTTGGGCACTTGCCTCCATTGTGGCCATCAAAGAAATGTAAGTCAAGAGTACGCACACGGAACGCTGATATTCTCTGGTTTCTCACACATGTTTTTCCAAAAACGCTAATTTAGGGGCGGTCCAGATGTCAAGTTCCGCATGGGAAGGAAGGACGCAAAAGCTGTTACCGAATCTGTAGCGGAAGGTAGACATCCTGACGGAGATAAGGGTGCCGACCATCTTCGTGAAGTCTTTCACAGAATGGGCTTGACTGACCAAGACATTGTTATTCTCAGTGGCGCACACACTGTAGGAAAATGCCACGTGGATCGAAGTGGCTTTGACGGCCCATGGACAGCGGATCCATACAAGTTTGACAACTCGTACTACGTCGACATGCTCAAGAAGGAATGGAAGGAGACCAAGACCAGCGCTGGCAACCCTCAGTTCAATTCTGCTGACAATACGATGATGCTCATCAGTGATTTGGCTCTTGTTTCTGACGAGAAATTCCGTGTCTATGTTGAAAAGTATGCCAATGACGAAAAAGCATTCTTCAACGATTTTGCTGAATCGTACCAGAAGCTGATTGAACTTGGATGCAAGGACCTCCAGGAGGTTTAATGGACGGGCACAATAGTGTGTGTTCGCATATTGGGAGCTCAATGAGCAACAGCAGATTTGCTCTATTTTTGCTCATTAATTAACAATAGATTTGCTCTGTTTGTAAACTCATGAAACGCAGTATATATGCTATTCAAGGGAGGAAGCAGGAAAACAAACAGGTCACTGGTGAATACAGAGTTTCTTTGTCCTCTTTTATTTCGCATGAATCTCTTCGATCGAAAACGTAGGCACCTGTTTTCGCTATGAAGAAGACCCTTGACTCCGAATTCCTGATTCCAGAAAAAGGAAGAATCTTCGCCAATCCTGTCTGTTTGCTTCCCCTCCCCCCAGCACGACAACGTACTGTACTAGAGCCACCGTACAATATTACGTCAGCGAGTAAATGCTATAGTGATG
>JAAMXS010003400.1:0-11596 GCA_019693525.1 Cylindrotheca fusiformis | reverse complement strand
TTGATGCCTTTCTGAAGTGAGCTTTGAACAGAACATATAGTCCACACTCTCATCTACTTTCATTCAGATTTATCAAACTGCATTTTAAAAGTCCAATTAATCGCCAACGAGAACCCAGTTTTAGAGCGCACAGGCAGGTGACTTCGAGATGCTCCATGCTGTGTCCTGGCCAATATTTATGGGGTCTTTCACGAATAAGACTGCATGACTTGTGTCTCTCTGAGGAATTAATTAACGGCGCATTCCTAGCCGTCACCTCTTTATGTCATTTTTCATCGGATGCGCGATGTTGAATGTCTCTCAAAGAAATATCAGGTTCGGAAACCATAAAAATCAATCCTAGCTAGTACTTTGCCAGAAACAAGCATCACACAATGAATTATGTTGCCCCAGCCAAAATGAGTAATAATAAACTTGTCTACAATAGATCCACAATGGATCCTTCACCTATAAGAGCTATCCAATTGCAACATTCAGCATTGCAAAGGGAACATGATCGGCTATTTCTGCTGCTTTCAGAACAACAGCAAAGATATGGAAAGCTGGACCAGAAGAATCACTGCCGACCACACCGTGCTATGCGGAATGCGATGCGACTGAGGAAGAAACGGAATAAAGTTGGTTTTGCGTCGCATGTTCTGGTTCACTTCAGACCATGTAAGCCTGAGAATACGGCAGGGACCTGGTACTCGAAGATGGAATTAGCAGAATTCAGAAAGGGGAGAAAGGCTGCTGTCGCAGCTCTCCATCAAGCCAAAGGCCGCCCTAATGCAGTCGATTCCTCCAAGCATAGCTTGCGAGGACTGGAACCTTACTTCTCTGCAAGCATTTTCGTGGCAACACAGAAGAAGCGTGAAGCCGTGGTGAACAGAGTACTTGCAGAGCAAAAACGAGTATTCCCTGGTACCCCCGACCCAGAGGTGATTCGGAACATTAGTCGCGCCGAATCAGAGTGGGCCAGGGATAACGCTTTGGAAATAGCAAAACAAGATGCGAAATCAGTAGAGCGTCACTTGATTGCGGAATGACAAAACTACTGATTGGTTCCCTCAAAACTCTTGGATGCCTCATCGGGACCTCGCACTCAGAGATAGATAAACGCCATACGAACATGATAGAAGAATAGATTTTGATGTAATTGACCCACAACATTTCAAAATGCGATAAAGCCTTTTAAAGAGAGATATTTGGAAACTTGGATTTGGCTCATTGCATGTGGCATGAAGCAGCCGCCAGCGCTCCCACTTTGTGCACAGCTTTCCAATTGAGAGTGAAATTGAATAATACCTAGTAGTACCTAAGAGAGACAAGTAGAGTTAGAACCGACACCGAGTTCAGAGTGCCTCTGACATCGACCAGAGATGAAGAGGAAGCGCCAGCACCATCAATGCCAAAAGATGCTGTTGGAGAGACAGAATATTCTGTGGTAGGTTTTGCTGTTGGAGAGACAGAAGAGTCTGTGGCAGGAGATGCTGTTGGAGAGACAGAAGCGTCTTCGGCAGGGGTCACTGGCGAGTCGGATAAATCCGGAGCACTTGTTGTTTCCCACGCGGTAACATTCACCATGTTACTATCAAATTGAAAGAAATCAACTACCGGGTAGAAGGGACCAGCTGGTTGAGCCGGCGTAACAGGTCCAAAGTCGCCACCAAAGCCTAAATCCACGACAATAGTCTTGTTGGTTGCAAACGTAGGGATCGACGTGACAGAGCCACCATCCATGACAACCTCTTCTAGCTCGAGTATCAGCGAGTCAGGGTATTGCGTGTCCTCATCAGCAAAGTAGAATTGGGATGTCAATACATCTGATCCGTTCACCCAAACTTTGAAATGGATATGTGTCACAGGACGAGACGGGTAGATTCCAGGTCGGCGTGTCATAAACGTGAAGCTACCGTCATCTGAAGACGAGGAAGTCCCGAAATATTGAAAGTCTGGGAACAGTGTCACCGATCGTTCCGCGGGATGGTTGTAGTTTCCATTCACATCTGTTTGCCAAAATTGAACATGAGCGCCTGAAACAGGTTCACCCAAGTCGTTGAGGAGCTTCCCGCTGAAATGCAGGAAAGGAAGCTCTTGCGCGTCGCAAAACAGAGAAACTCCAACAACCAGCACGATCAGGATTAGAGTCCAAGCGTTCCCTTTCGCCATTGTGGAGTTCCGATGAATCACCTTACGTTTTTGTCGATTTCTTCTATCAGTATAGTCATAATCATTCAAGTGCGATTTCTTTTTCTGCGTCTACGCAACGTGTTGGTGTGATCTGTCCGTATCCCGACGTTGTGAAGAAACGAACTTTGGCGGAGAAACAGTTGTGTTCTTTATTTGATGCGTCGTGGTCGAAGAACAGCCCCTCTCATGGGTTCGCGCTATGCTTGGATACCATTTGTTCTTGAGTTTCTCGAGATATATAACGAATTTAATAGTTCATGTTAGATTCCGCGAATGGAAAATGGTCTGAAGAATTCTACAAAGAAATAAAGAACTCTGAACGTTGTAAAGATGTGATTGAAAGGTTGTGGTTGATATAACACACTTTAGCGCGAACCCTTCACAAATGGAAAGAACCCTCCATAAGGGAAAAGATGTCATTACTGATCGAATTACAAGAGATAGAAAAGTACCCGTTTGGTCCTCTTTTGAGAACAGAGTTGTACGACAGCAAAGTAGGGCGCGCTATAGCTCTGCCTGACAAACGTGTGCACGTCATCTGGAACTGAGGACAGCTACAACCCTACAGTCCACTGTACGTCAGAAAAATGTTTTGCGATTCTTGTGAGGTCCATCCTAGCTATTGGCACCAAGTCTTCCATTCTCGAGCATTGCTAGCAACAGCAGCAGACTCTAGCCAATCTCTATAATCCACCAACAAAGAACTAAATTTACCACCCTATTGATGTTGTGCGCAAATAGTATTCATTGTGTTTTGTAATTAGACGTACGAAGCAAGTATATGCTCAAATTGCTTTTGGACAGGAGACATCGTCGAAGATTGTTTCATCTACGGACTCGAACATTTCGGACAATTCCATAAAGCCATTCGATTCGATAGGAGGGATTAGCTCCAGCCCTTGGTCAATCAAAGAGGTGATTGCTTCGTAATTGCTGTTTGCGGATTCAGTTTTGTTTTCCTGCGCCTTCACTTTAAGGGCCTTCTTTGCTCTTCGCCTTTCGACTTTGTTCTTGTTGCTCGACTTGTACATACCAGAAAGAGAATCGCGGAACATACAAGCAATTTTTTCCCTGGCAACGCTGTCGGGGACTTCCCACCATCGGTCGGAATGGTACTTGACAAAGCCACCTCCGCCGGGACATACAGATTGAACGGCCTGCATGACTCTCGTGACGATAAAAGTCTTCTCACTCTTGAATCGGGCATTTGCATAGTCTGCTACAAGCATGTCGACAAGGTACCGAAGGCGATGATTTCCTGAAGCTTGAGCGGGCATTTTGCCTTTGCCAATGATGACGGATGACGCCAGTGGCGTGAAGGATTGAGGCAGGATTCGCTTGTACCTAGCCGTCCGTCGAGCACTACTTGCATAAGGAAGTGATTGATGCTCCATGGGAGATTTTGCAGAATTGTCGTTGCTGCTTTGCAAATGGCTTTCTGTTGATGTTAGCATCATTTTCTTGATCATGGTAGCTGGTGGAGTGTGTTCTGAGCTGCGGAGACCTTGTGAGCGATGGCGGATTATGAGCTAATCTGATATATCGCAAATCTGTAGAATTCGAATGCTGCAGAATGGCGGAGTATTTTTGGACACCGTGCAGCTGCAGTCATTGGGTACTTCTTTTCGTTTCTGTGATCGTTAAGCACGTCGTACAGAAGGCATAAGAGTGGTGGCGCACGACCTTTCAAAGATATCACTTCCACTATTGATCGGTGAATCTAAAAGAGACGGAAAGATTTATGGGACACAATACAGAATGACTTTTTTCAATGGCGCATGCATACTATGTCCTCGGATGATTAATCCGTCATTCTACTTTTGGACCAACTATTAGCGGAATCTGATCGAAACCCTTTGCGTTCTGCTTCTCCATGCATATCTACCTCCAAAAGATAATAATATGGCTCCACCACCACAAGAACATATATGGTTCCCGCCATAAGACTCGAATACGAGGCTCTTGTGAATCACGCGGTCATTCGTCACCATATTTGGATTATGACGGAAGACCCAATCTAGGTCACGATGTTAGTCAACCAAGAGACCAACACTGCCAAAAATAAATGTCACTTGGCAGGATTTCCTGCTAAGAGAATCAACCAGCTCGAAAGAAAATGCTTGCCTGATGCATCAAATAAAAGAACGCTTTAGGCCCTAATTTTAGTATCAGACATGTAGATATTTACAGTATCCCATGGAAACTACCCTGACACCAGGATATGAGTTGCATCCGTTTCAGCCGTTCATTCTTCAAGGAGCAACAGGAATGAGACTGTTGCATACAGGATCTTGTCTTTTTGCTTCTTGTATCGTCATCTGTTTCACACACTGCCAACGTGCGCAAATTTGTCTGGCATTTTTCAAGTAGTGCTTTTGCGATCCACACACACAAGCTTCAGGTGCAACAAAGGGACGGATGCAGAATCGAGTTTGACTTGGTGTTCTCGTAGGAATTGAAACATATTAATTTCTCTGAGGGCCTGTAATGAATACATTTGTCCTCCTTCTACCACTAGCATTCGGATTTCTTGTTTTCCAGCCTTGACATTTGCGGCAACTTTCGAACTCCATTTTCGAACATTGGCAGCCTTCACCGCCGGATGGTCGTAAATGGCATCCCATACAGTCCCCAACGAAGACGAAGAGCCCAAGTCTATCAACAACTCTTTGGATCTCCTTGATTGTTCGTTGGAAATCGTTACACGCCAAGAATGTGCAAATGCAGCAGGTGTTAGTGGTCTTGGTTTTCGATCTTGCATCTTCATGCTCATTTGAGCTTGAAGTAAGCCTTGCATACTTTTTCCGTCTTGCCATTGACCTTGTAGTTTGCCTTGAAGGGTTTCCCACATCTTGTGATCAATCGCCACACCACTAAAGGGGCATCGAGATGGGGGCATTTGTGACGCCTCCTTTTGTTTCTCCTTGTCGAGCTCCACTTCCATGGTTTTATTTCTTGTTTGATGGTACTCTGAAGGGGATCGCTCGTTGGATATTCAAGTAAGGTGGTGTGATGACCCGAGATGGTAAAGTGATACGAAGTCATTGGAATGAGATTTTGCTGTTCATCGGAATCGAATGAATCACTTTTGAAAATAAGAAAGACTTCAGAGAGGATGTGCGCGCTATAGAGCGCGCAATGAGATGGGTTTTTTGACAACGATCGAACAACAACACATCCACACCATTGTTCTTGTGGAACCTTCTCTCCAGAGAGACATCGGCAAGCACATTCTCCCCAGAGAGACACCGGCAAGATTAGAAGAAAAGTCATGTTGGCAACTTTGATTGGCCGAATCAACTACGGTCTTATTGCAAAGCAACGTTGTGCCGTATCCAGATTGGCAGCAGCAACACGAACAACCAATCGGTCCCATTCGACTACGACCACTGTTCCACTGCATGTGGAAGCGATTGGGGATTCAAAAGAGAAACGATCCACTGTGTTTCTACATGGCTTGTTGGGAAATGGACGCAATTTGAAAACCTTTGCCAAAAACGTTTGCCAGGCCACCAATACACCTGGCTATTTGGTGGATCTTCGAGGGCATGGCCAGTCTCGACTCAACAGTAGTACTACTACTGTCACTGAGAGTTCGTTTGCGGCATTTGTCCAGGATGTGGCAGAAGCGACCAAAGATCTGTCCATGACTTCGATTGTGGGACATTCTTTGGGTGGACGCATAGCACTTCAACATGCGGCGATGGTTGCAGCGGACGATTCCTCGTTGCTGCAACGTGTTTGGTTATTGGATACGGTTCCAGGACAAGGTACGTACACAATAGGGAAGCAATACTTCTTTCATTGAAAGACAAATCTTACGTCCTCCTCGAACACAACCTGAATAGCCGATGAGAGTGTCGAACGAGTGATTGACACCGTCAGTCAGCTGTCCAAGGAGCTCGAAACTACTACTTTAGATCGCAAACAAGTCCGTGCCAAGTTGTCAGAAAAGGGTTTGGATGCTGGAATCGCAGCATGGTTGGCCAGCTCGTTCGATGGAAAGGACTTTGGTTTTGATTTGTCTGTCGTTCATGATATAATGCCCGAGTTTGAAATTCAGAACTTTTATGGACTCTTGCAACATACCCTATCAAAGAACGTACGAGTGGATCTCGTACGAGGAGGGAAGAACAAAGGATGGACAATGGATACATTGCGCCAACTCGAATACATTCAAGGACAATTTCCAGAGAAATTTGGAATCCACGTTTTACCCAAGGCAAGTCATTGGGTACATGTGGACGATATGAAGGGGCTTGTGGAAATAATTGCAGATCACTGATAAAGATAGTTCCTCCCACTAGAATGTTACTTGTTCTTCCACGATTCTGGAAACATGTCATCGGGAATCGAAATGGAGTGGCGAAAGGACTGTGGCAAATGCATATCTTGCGAAAAGGCCTTGTCAAACAGCTCGATTCCTCCTGGTCTGGTGACCTGATGGACTACCAGAGTTTGATTCGTCGAGGGAATCGTTAATCGTACAGTATAAGTTGTTGATTCATGGTGTCGCTCCAGTACTTCACAAGGAACAAATCGACCGTCACTGCGCAACACATTCATGAAATACAGTTTCCCATCTTGCTTGTTTTTGGTATACGAAACCTTGCAGAGAGTATGTAGATTGCTAGGGTATGGATCGACTTCGACCTCCTGAGGTGTCTTTAATTCCCTCAGATGATATTCAGACGAATGTACATATGTTTTAGCATCCGCAGGGACTTCATAGGTTGCGACATGCTCCTCCCATGCGCGTTGCCAATCTGCTCCATAATCCATCAAAATTTCTTCACCCTTGGCAATATCTCGAAGTGCAACGTAATCAAATGAAAGTCCAATTTTACCAATAGTATCTCTCAAATAGGCCACATCATGTATCAGCCACTCAGGTTTGTGGGCCAACAGTTCTTCCGTTGGCCATTGTATTCGGACGTTTGGTTTCAAGGGAGGCGATGCATGATTGATGAAATTCACGCCGGCTCCATATGGCGTCAACAGCAAAGTCGATTTGGGGTGGGAAAAGCTGTAGTTGATGACGAGTTCTGGTTTTGTATAGTTCCCATCATGATAGGGGGTATCATATGTGTATTGTAACAATTCGTTGGCAGCCTCTCCAATATGAATCAAGGGTGCATATCCGACAATCGCTCCTTTTGGAAGATCCCGACTGGCAAAGGCTCCTCGACCTGCGAGGGGAATGGTGGACAGGCCAGGTTTCAAATGGTCCTGACACTTTCCATGTTCCTGCAGCCATTCCATGGATCGAACCGTTTTGGAACGCCAGTATTCTCGAGAAGTTGGAAACGATTTCGTCGACGTCGTCAGATATTGATGCCAATCCAGTTCCCTAGGTAATACGGAAAAGTCACGAGACGGATGCAGAGTTGTTGCAACTTTCCATAGCCGTTCCAACAATTCTGGAGTGACTTCGTCCACATAGTTTGCAACAAGCTGCTCCACCCATTGCTGATAATCTTGTAGGAATTCGTCGGCCTTGTCGAAATGTTTGTCAAAGGTCACGGCGACATCCGGAATTGCAGGAATCCACCCATCTCCGTAGTTGGCTAAGAGTTCACTTCCCACTGGAACATCTCGGGTGGCAGTTGTCTTGGAGCTATGATAGGGAGAAAAAGATCCCGCCGCAGGGTGATACCGTGGCACTTTCGCCGTATCATAGATGGATCCAGAGGTCGAATCGATGTTGTACAAATCCAACATTGAATTGACAGTGCATCCAACACCTGGTACAAAAACGGCCCGTTCCAAATCGCGATTGAAATCATCGATGGGATCAATATTCGCAACATGACCTCCCCAAATATACCGATCCCACAAGGTGCCATCTCCTAGAGAATTGGGTGGATGCTCATCAAAATTGCGGAATAGCAGGGGAATAGCGATTTCTGGATAGTTAACAACCTGCCCCTGCTGCAAAGGAATGCCTGTGAAAATGCCTAGGTTTGAGTTGTTGCCCAGAGTGCTGGGAGCCATGAAGACGCCACATTCCAAAACGGGAGGAGGAGGATTAGGACAGGTATTGTCGTTTGCTTGGTTGGCTTCTTCCCTGGCCCGAGCGACAGATGTAGGGACAGCTCCAGCAACTAGCCCTGCTAGAATTGAAAAGGCCAGCAGAAACACGAGCAGCGACCAGAGCGAAACACAGTGGAAAAATGTGGGAGAGGAGCTCATTCCTTGAGAATCATCTTTTTTTTCTCAGCAGAAGTACGATTTGGCTGATTCAGTCAATGACCCCAATCGTCCGCGCTGATGGTCATCGTCTTGCTTCATGGCGCGCTTTCAACCTTTACTCAACAAAGTTGGCAACAAAAACGCTATATCGGTACCTAGAGGACCTCTGTCGAATTATTTGGGGGTATCGTTTCCCACCCTTAAATTCAGGGGGACCTGTCTGGGAACTGGATGCAGAAGAACCTTTTCTCGAGTTTGGATTGTCATTCTCCAATGACTATCTTTCCGCATAGGTCTTAACAATGACAAATTCCTTACCAAAGAAGAGATTCTTGTTTTCAAAAGCAATCTACTCATCCGTCTACATCAAGACGACAAAAATACTCCAGGGGAAGACACGACCAAAGGCCTAAACTTTTTAGAATGTATGTTGCGGTATAATCGATATGAACAGTAAGAATATTTGTGCTGTGAGAGCCGCAACCTTACAACTGTTCCTTCAAACTCCTTGGAGAATTGCCATGACCATCGGACTTAGCTGCATTCGTGTAGGTGTTGTTGTCCTCTTCATATACTGTGGTTTGAGGTTCCTGGCACCAGGCTTCCAGCTTTTCTTGGGGAATGCTGTGAAAAAGTCTCTCTTGAAGATTCCGAATGGAACTGCTTCGAATGCCGGTGACTGAAGCAATCATCTTTTGTAGACCAGTACATAGGCGCTTATCTTTGTACGCTATCGCAACGGAATTCAAAGTCGTCGCAAAGGCCACTTTCGATGCCCTTACTCGACAAAGGTCGTAGTCGAGAATGGACTGTTGAATTTGAAACTCGGCGATCTCCATCAGCAAGGAGTCGTACCCTGGGTCTAACGTGGGTGCAAGTTTCAGAAACATGCACACAAATGAGAGAGCCGTCGGTGGGTTGACGCGCCACCCCAGAGAATGGAGCATGTGCACCTCCATTTCTTCAATATCCCCTTCCGTTTGGTGACCGCGACTCAGTTGGGCCATATTGACGGGCCCCAACACTTCTACTTCGTTCATCTTGATTGACATGTACAAGGCTGTCAACGCAGCGTTTTGGAACATACGACAATCCAGGAGTGCTTCGAACCCATTCGGTGACGCCAAGAAACGATCCAGACAAGACATGGCAATCCAGGAGGTTTCGCTTTTGTATTCACACACGTCCGCAAGCTGCAGTGTCCATTGGGCAATCAAGAATCTGATATCACTGTCGACATGCCGTTGGTGCTTGTCGTTTGGTTCGGGAACATCAGCGAGATAATCGTGTATCCTATATCCGATCTTCTCTTGCTTGATCATTGCTTTGATCGTCAAGCAGATTTGATCAAATTCGTCGCTATCATCATCCATCATAATTCACTTTTGCATAGTTTTTGATTGTGAGTGGGACATTAAGGAATTGTCTCAAAGGGGTTTCTCATCTGCCAACCGACGATTTTACCTTGTCCTTGATGGACAGAATCTCACGGAATTTTTTGAATTTTTGGTGGGAAACCCACCAAATGAGATCCTTTGCACTTTGCTCATTTTTTCCTATCGGGAGATTGTTTTACCGCCGGCATAAGTTCCTCGGTGTCTGGGACACATTTGCACGTTATAGGAAATAAGCCGGTATCTGGGACACATTTGCACGTTGCAGGAAAAATAGCCCATGGTTTGTTGAAGCGCTATTCGAATCCGTTCACCTCGACCTTTTCGTCGATATCAAACAAAATACACTCTATACTACTGATCGTACTTTGCTAGTACTGTACATGAAGCACTTTTTTCCAGCCAATCTGTTGATGGACCGACGGCAATAATTGACTAGAGCGACTGAAAGTCGCTACGTTTGGGTTTGACGATTTGTGAACTGGTTTGGCATCAACTCTCAAACCAACATTGCCTCTATTCTTCTTCCTGCTTTTTCGATGAAGCAACCTACTCCATGCTACTGCTATTAGTATCGATTGAGGATTTTGGAAATTCAGCCGAAGAAAGATTAGAACAAGAATCAACGATGTCGGATCCCAACACATCTGATGTTGCAACCAAGAACAAGAATTCCATGATTCCTGAAGGTCTACTACCGGCCTACCTTGCAAGTGCTTTCGGCGAGCTTTATGAAGAAGATGGTTTGCTTGTAATGGCAAAAGGGTTGGGGTGGTTGAGTTTGTTGGCGGCCTTTTGCCGGTTCTATGGAGACATAGATGAGGGATACTTGTCAATTCTCAAAGAAGAAAATCCAAACGAGCGACGAAACAAACCGCCGCTGGTCATGGTCCTGGGTTTGAAGGATGCTGAATGTGCTGCACTCGTCTCCCAACTGGAAACATGGGGAACGCCTCATGAGTTTCTGCCGACTATCCTCACGAACGAAATGGGAGGAAGCGAAGACAGAGCTGCCTTGTATGCAAGAGGTGGTGTCTTTTGCATAACCAGTCGCATCTTGATTGTCGATTTGCTCACGAATACAGTCACCCCTCAAGAAATCGATGGTATGCTGGTAGCTCACGCCGATCAAGTATCAAATGACTCGACATCTGCATTCATTATCCGCATCTATACAAGCCTGAGACGTAGGGATCAGTGCTTCATAAAGGCAATCTCAGACAGGCCCGAGAACTTATCAATTGGCTTTGCGAAGGTTAGCAAAACTCTGAAGGCACTACAAGTGCGTCACATCTTCCTGTATCCACGTTTTCATGACCTTGTCAAGCGAGAACTCGAGGCGAGACAGCCAGATGTGGAGGAACTGCATCAATCCCTATCCCCTGCTGTGAGAGAGATTCAGAATGCCGTGGTATCAGCAGTGCAAACGTGCGTACGGGAATTGAAGAAATCAGCTCCGTTTTTAGAATGGACGGGGCCGGAACTGTCGATCGAAAATTGTGTGACTACTAGTTTCGACCGAGCCATTTCCAGGCAACTAGAGAAGGATTGGCACCGTCTGAAACCAGAAACGAAGCAACTGAGTCAAGATCTCAAGACACTACGGACTCTCTTTCAGTCGTTGATCCAATACGATTGTATCAAATTTTACTCGCTGATCAGCTCTATTAAGACCATGAGTGCTTCGTCTCGACATCCTTCCATGTGGCTCCTTACGCCAGCTGCCAATGCAATGTTCAAAAAGGCCAAGGAAGGAATCTACATCATCCAAAAGGGAAAACCCACCGCCAAAGTTCCCAATCCAGTCAGTCGCCTTCGACCGGTCCTAGAAGAGAATC
>JAAMXS010003399.1:0-17342 GCA_019693525.1 Cylindrotheca fusiformis | reverse complement strand
GTCCCGATCTGTATCTTAATTATGCCTGCTGCGAACACGGGGCGTAAATAGAACCCGATGTATGATGGAAGACAAATAAGTGTCACGTCTGTAGTACAGTGTTTCGACAACAAGTACATACAATGGGGCATAAAATTATCGATCCCGAATTCTGTCACGACGTGAACATTATGTCAAGGCTGCATGGTGACTTGGACTTGACGATCAATCGGATTCCAGCTTCACGCGATCAACATAAGAAAAAGAGAGAGACCAATAACACCTTTCAAAGGCCGTTTCTAGATCTGTTTCCCAGCAAACGCGTTTTCTGAAATCAACACCTGTTTCTGGTACTCTTCTGAAGCACTCTACCGGTGATCTCACCACCTTCAATACCACCTTCAATACTCAGCATGGCTTCGCGGAAGATCTGTTGAAAGGTATGACGCATAACATCTTGCTGCGAGACGTTGGATGACGTAAAAAAGAACCTTGCTATGCTGTGGACTGTTGTGGTCACTATCAAGTCTTCATGGAGTCCATGCACTGGTCGACCAGTCAGACTCAGGGCAGGGTTGCCCATCAACATTAAAGCCAAAAACAGGAATATAGTCTTACTTCAAGTACCATCCGATAGAGCAATCTAAAATGTTGATAGTATATATTCCTTTCTACGATTGTAAGAATGCTGACAACAATGAGAATGAAAGTTGACTTCAATGTAGTAACGGTATCGTGTTATGGTTCAAGAGCTACTGCGAATAATCCTTCCCTTCGATAGACTGCAGCAGTGTTTCGGAGAATCTTCTTCTAGTAGTGGTCGCGATTGACGCTCTTAACGAATCACTGGAGGACCAGCCGTATCACTGACCACTCACACAATCTCTCCAAAGCAATAGTACGGGGCAAAATGATGCGTCGGCAACATCTTGATGGTTTGGAACAGCATGTGGATGTGATGAATATGAACGATGTTGCAAGAACTGTTGAGGTGAGATGTTACCTACTTGTTTTCCTATTGGATCTTAAAATAGGATCTCGATAATCTTTTCAATAGAAATGATGGAGGTTGGATGTCTACTATTACTTTCCCTTTTAGAGTTTATTCATAGGATAGAAAGTTCAATGTTCGGTCGGTGTCCCTTTTGTAAGGGTTGCAGCAACGAGGTATCTTGAAAGAACTACACCATCCCACGATGGATGAAGAGTTGAGAATCCGACCGATTGGCTGGTGGCAGTTGGGGAACGGCAATATTTGGGCATGGAGGCGATGCTTGAAACAAAGCTCTCAGGAAACCATGTGCGTCCCACGATGGACGTTTAGATGGGTAACATGATCCAATGGCTCAAACATATGCAGCGATAGCGTCTTGAGTAGCAACTCGGCGGGCGGCCAAGATGGGCATGGCAGAGATTTTTTGACACACTTCTGCAATGAGATGAGAAATGTCAACTCCTTTTTCAGCTTGAAATGATTGAATCCGGTCGACAGCGTCATAAAGAAGATTTTGGATGGCCCTGCGTTGTTCCGTATGGGCTACGCCATGTTGTTCCAAGCCTCGAATCTCGACTCCTGTCAGTTTTTCGCTGTTCTTGTTCATCATAAGAACAATTGACTGACACTCTTTCCGAATTTTGGCTCCATCTTCTGCGCTCATCCAGACATCATTGATCTCTTCATCCGATAAATCATCGATGTGAGGGATTTCGCAGACGTCATCGAAAGTGGCAAACGTGACGTTTCTCCGTTCCTGAGGTGGGGAACTCTCGTAGGTCAGTGGCATAGGTGCTTTATCTTGCTCATAGTCAAGTGATGTGCAGGAAGAGTGGAGTAGTTCGGTTTGGGGAGAAAGTGGTGGCATGGTGGGATATCAGAAAGGGCGCGTGTGGAAATTATGAGATTGCACAGCTTGGAAGATTGCAATAGATGCAGATTTGGGAGTTACTGCATATTGTTTTTCCGAAGTGCCCGTTTGAACGTTGCATTTGTAGCAGTTGTAGGACTACCCAAGCAATAAATGTTGGGAAATTCCACCGAAAGTTCGTATTTTTGTCACGACTGACACCTTCCGTTTATGACTATGCATACATACTAGTTTCCGGTGAATAGTATGGACGCTTGGCTGTTAGAGGTGCTACGGTCATTTTGGGTGTGGTCTATGTTAATATTGGGGGGTCATGGCCATTGTAACCCCGAGGAGAGACCACTCTACTCTTTTTGGAAGGTGAATTATGGACAAGAAACGGCAGTGTCAGGGTTAAGTTGCATGTCCTGGGTGTTTGAGGGATTTTAGATTGAATGTCCACCTAGAGCTTTGAAGACAGTCCTACGCCAGAGCAATTTGTCTCAACACATCATTGCTGCTGGACGTTTGGAGGATTGTGACAGGTTCGCACTAAAGCCTGTTGTAACTACGAACTGTCGTAAGTCTGCGCATTGTGCATGGACATCTCTGGTCGCTATGGAGTGTCTTTGTTCTTCGGGGCTATGAGCCAGAGAGTTTTCCGTCCCTTGTCAAATTCGTCTGCTCGTCGACGTACCCCAGCTCAGTTCCTCAAAGTACATACGGCTCGATGTAGTCAATTGGGTGATTGGTCTGACATATGGTACATCAACAGCTGTTTGAGTTGAATCGATCGACAAGCTAGTTCATAGTAACCTGTCTTCGTGACTTTGATGCATCCATCTAGTTTCGATTCGTGAAAAGCGAAATGAGAACCAGTGATTTGTTGCTCGTCATGGTTTGTGGCATTTGCTTTCCATCGAGCCGAGCGCTTGCAGCATCCGATACGTCCCATCAAACCTATGTGAGCTAACTTTTGTTCATCGATGTGCTTCACCCTGGCGGCCCATCCTTATTGCACTTTTCTTCTATCAATGTAGGATCTCGTTGTGGTAGGAGGCGGATCAGCAGGCTTGACAGCAGCAAAGCTTGCTGGCGGAACGCTTAGAAACTCTGTTGTTATCATTGAAGAAAGCAAACTCGGTGGTGATTGTACGTGGACTGGATGTGTTCCTTCAAAGTCCCTTCTGGCGAGTGCAAAAGCAATGCACATGGCACGAAAGCAAGCCATAAAGTCGCCGTTCGCAGCCGACTTTGAACAAGTGAAAGCAAACTATAGAAAGAACAGCCAAGAAATATATGAAGAAGACGATTCGCCAGAAGCGTTGGAGAAGTTCAACGTCGACACTTTGTCGGGTAGAGCAACGCTCACCTCTTCGACAACTCTTCATATAAAGAAAGATGGAGAAACGAACACTGTAGTTGTTGCAAAGGAAGGGATCATTATCTGTACAGGAGCTTCTCCCGTCACTCCAAACATTGCTGGCCTTGGTGAAGTTGAATACCTGACGTATGAAAACGTTTGGGAGTTGAAAGAATTGCCCAAAAGATTGACGATCGTGGGGGGAGGTCCAATTGGCTGCGAGCTGGCTCAGGCGTTTTCTCGATTAGGTTCTAAGGTGACTATTGTAGCCAGCAAATTGCTTCCGCGAGAAGAACCAGAAGTTGGTGACATATTGCGAGAAGTCTTTGAGGACGAAGGTATCACAATGGCGGAAGGAAGGCTTACAGAAGTGAAGAAGAGTGGCAACGATGGAGGTCATAAGGCATATGTATCCACCGGTGCTGTTGTTGAGGGCGATGTCTTGTTGGTGTCTGTAGGCCGGTCACCAAATGTAGGGAGTATGGGTCTGGAAGCTGTTGGGATTGAGATAAATGAAAAAGGAGGAGTCGCTGTTAACGAAAAGTTGCAGACTGCTTGCAAAGGCATATATGCAGCAGGTTATTGTACTGGCGACCGGCAGTTCACTCATTACGCGGGGTTTCAAGGTGCCATTGCAGCACGCAATATTTTGCTCCCATTGTCTGATCCTGGAGTCTTGCAATCGGTCCCAGCGACTACATTTACGAATCCTGAAGTGGCATCTATAGGGTACACGGAGGCTGAAGCTAGAGAGAAATTTTCCGATGATAAAGTGGGAGTGTCGAAACTGGACTTGGCAAGAGTCGATAGAGCTGTCTGCGATGGAGAAACCAAGGGTTTCATAAAGGTTATCTACAACACAAAGAACGGCCGCATTTTGGGAGCAACTGTCATGGCGCCGTGCGGTGGTGAACTAATCTCTGAGATTGCTACTGCGATGGCAGCGAAACTTCGATTTGCAGATCTAGCGAAGGTGATTCATCCTTATCCTTCCTATGCCAGTGCTCTGCAAATGATGGCGGCCGACGTTTACTACGAAGATACTATGAAGCTAAAGTGGCTGTACGACATTTTGAAGCGCATCGGTCTGTAAGAATCATTTATATAGGATGGTAGGCTACGCTAAAGGGGCGAGATGGACAAACTGTATGCATGGCATGAAAAGTTTAACATTTCAATCACTTTGCCTCGTCAGAACCGTGCGTCATCTCATCTCGATGTGTCGATTCATCCGACCTACTAGACGCCCTTTCTTGTTTGCTTTCGTGAAGTAAGTGATGACTGTGCTTGCCATGAATCCCGCCGAAACGCTTCTCTTCTGTAGAGGCTTCGGTGTGGTACGGATTATCTTCTGTAACACCAGCCCGATTGTGGTTATGGACGACATTCTTGCAGGCTTCGATTTGTTCCTTCGAAAGTTTTGATTTCTTGGCAGGTCCACGATTGATCCGCATTCCGTCCATGACTGCACTCACGTCGCAATCATCCTCATTGTAGGAACATTTCCACATGGGATTCCAGTATTCGTTCATCATTTTCTGCACCGCCTCGTAGTTGTCAACTGCAATACCCCATTCTGCTAAGTCGCTCATGTACAAGTTCTGAGAGCCAATATATGCACACATGCCATCGATAATAAAGTGCTTTGTGTGCAATCCAATAGTTGTACCAGACTTGTAGGCGGTGCGTCCGGGAGGACAACGAATGTAGGAAATACGAAGGTTATTCTGGACCTTTTGACGAAGCATTGCATCAGTTCCATCTGGGTACATCTTGCGCATCCGCTTGATGATTTCCGAAGCCACGTCGACACAAGTCCAGCCGAATCCATATTCCCCATTAACAATGGTTTGTCCTCCAGGAATACTGGGGGAAGGAAGTTGGGTACAAGTAGCAAGGGTTAGAATATCTGCTTCGTACAGTTCTCGTCTCGGGTCAGATCAGGTACAAAACTCACCTATTGGGGTTGGATAGTGCCATCTCAACATGAGCATCATTTTCCCAAATAATTTTCGCCAACGCTTTAATGGTCTTCTTAGGCCAATCCAAACCCGGCACGCAGTTTTTTGTTCCTGGCACCTTCAGTGGTCCTATGTCTTGCTGACTGATTCTAAGAATTGATTTTGTTGATGCAATCATAGCAACAAAAGCATCATCCGATGGTCTGTCTTTGTGAAACAGTGTACCCTGTCGACCAAGAGTCAACACGGGAACACATTTCATGTCTGAGCATTCATTCTCCATCATCTTCTGCCTTTCTGTCTTCAGTTCGTGCTTTTTCCTTCGAATGTAGTTAGGTGGGAACTCCGAAGACTCGCATGGGAATTCAGTTACGCTCACTCGACCCTTGAATGGCAAGTCGAGGCCATCGGAAATGCACTGGTCAATGAAATGTCCACGGCATGTCGATTGATACCTTTGAATATAGCTCCATTGCTTGTTAGCGTAAAAGTGTGCGTCAACAGCAACCGGGCCATTGAGTCGAACAGACATATCCACGACCGGATCATGTTTGAGATAATGGTACTCCAACCAGTTGTGGCCGCCTGTCCACAAGTATTTTCCATCTACGGCAACAATTTTGGAATGGTTCCAAGAGGTACCTTTTCTCCAGGCCCCCACCCACAGTCGGATCTTCTTGTTCGCATCTGGTGGTAAATCCTTCGTCAAATCGGCCATAATCTGATTGCAGTTGACCGGAAAGCCAACAATGTTCCCGAACATCATTCTGATGACAATTCTGTTGATCACAGTTTTTCGTTTGCAGAGTTCGGCGAGTCCCCTCTTGACATGCTCCATAAATGGTCCATCGGGGGGACTCAGTTCAGTAATGTCGCACCATTCCTCCGTTCTTGCGATCACGTCGCCAATTGTTTCTGGCAACCACACATCATGTCCCGACTTTGGAGGATCTTCATCGGGGTCTCTCGTAAATGCATCCTTGGGTGTGAACATGATTGGGCCCACCACTTCTCCTGAACTGATATTCCAAAGTGTCTTGTGATGCTTCGAGTGCTTTTTACGAAGGACTTCGTATGCTGCCTTTCCAACATAGCTCAGTTTCGACGCTCTCTCGACTTGGACGGTTTCATCATCGCTGTCATCATCCTTGTGTTTTCTTCCGAAGCAGCCCATCTTGGAGATTTCTTTTTCAAGTTTATAGTATGTTGTTGTAAAGTTGTTGATTGAAATTATGAGAAGAAAATAAAAAGGTCGGAACAAGGTGGCTTTTGATAAGAAAGAAATGGGAGGGAATATTCATCTAATTCATTCTTGGAGTGGACTTTAAGTGCTCACGCGTCGTCGTCTTTCCCTGCTGACCAATCGCTGATCAGCAGCTATCTCGTGCGTTGACGCGAGGTTTTACTCGTGCTTTCACGTCACTCCGTCTAGATCAGATTTTGCGAAATCTTGCAACATCAACAAGGATTCTAATTCCGTCCATTCCAACCCATGTAGACTGTGGACAGAATACAGTTTTGATTACTCGGGGTCCAATGGCATAAAGTGACTATCCGAGCCACTCTCCAACAAGTCGTGCTTTGTTTTCCCACGATACCAAACATGCAAGATAAAACTTCCAATCGTCAACTACGAAATTCCTAGGTGAAGCTTTTCTTTTCTGAAGTTAGGCCATCTCCAGGACTCGCAAGAAGGCGCCTAATTGATTCTCAGTATGTGAGGTGGGATGTGCGACTCCAACCTGATTTTTTCGTCTTCCTAAGAGTACCACAATCCCTTGTTGTTCCTTTGTCAAGTCAACGCCAATTCGAAGGGGGTGCGACAGTGCTCTCCCTCCACTGCTGATGGGAGGGACGGGGCGTAAACTTTTGCTTTCCATTATTCTTACGTTTTGGGGACAATAAGAAAACGCGAGATGGAGTTTCAAACTACAATCACGATAACTACTGGGTTCGAATCCCTGAGAAAACTGAAGTAAGCAACAGCAGCGATTGCCGATCCATCCCAACAGACGACCCACATGGGAATTGTTTGTTTCTGTGCTCGATTCATGAGATCTTTTCGACAATCGACGAATAAGCGCTCGCTGTTGTCATCGAAATGCTGCTCCGTCAATTTAGTTTTATCGAATGACACTCGCATGACAGGGTAAGCCAAATGTCTTTAGAAGAGACCTGAAAGAAAATGCATCCCGAAAAACTAGTAGAAGCTTTTTGTCTTTCCTGAGTCTTTCACATTGACCCAACATTGTATCCTATAGCGCGAACCCATCACATCACACATCACCACATTGTATTCTCCCTGAGAGTCCTATAGTAGATGCCCGCCTTTCGGCTTACGATCGGGGAGCACATTTACGAGATTGGAGTTCTGGTGACCGTTGCAGCTATTTTCTTTGTATATATGATGAGCTAAATCCTTCGTTCAAGCCAGCCGGCCTCTATCCAACGGTCGCCAGGTACAGTAGGGCCGATTTGCGAGCTCACACCGCTTCGACACTTCTTTCATCACAATATAGTCCATCGAGCCAAAGAAAAACAGACGTCTACTAAAGCCGTCTGTGTATTCTCAACAAGCAACGCCATGGAACATCCAGTATTCTGTATTTTCGCGATTATTTTGTTGCATTCATTGTCCTTCAATCTGATTGGGACGGCGAGAGTCATGAGTGAGGTTGATGCTTTGCATCGAGAGCCGCAGAATGACCCTATTCTATCTGATAATATGCCAACGGAGCAGCACGTCAATCTTGCGAGGCCGAGATTGCGTATCCCGGCAAAGAATTCATCTGTAACTGAAGCTTCCTCTGGTCAGACCGTTACTGTGGTTGTCCAGCTGAATGGGGAGCTTGGAAATCAGCTACACGGCGCACTTCATGGCTTTTGTGTGCAACGCGTGGTCGAGGAGCAGCTCGGACTCAAGACCAAAATCATGCTTCGAACTCAGAAAAACAGCGAATGGAGAAAGGCCGTGGAGTCAACCAAGGCGGCCTTCCCCAACTTTCGCTTATTCGATACTCGGGAGGTAAATACTGAAGTATTCGATACTGTTCACAGGATTCAAGAGGAATGGATGGATAGTCTGCTCTCTACCGGTCAACTCAACTTGACGAATATAGATGACCCGAATGCATTGAAGGTGCACAGCTGTTCCACGGAGAAATGCTTGTCCGACCTCGTTAATCTTCTGAATCAGACATTGCACACCCAAAGACCGAAGCTTCCCGATGAAAGCCCAGCAATCTCCATCCCACATATCTACTCTGATGCGTATATCCATCCGTATTGCATAGAAAAGATGCATGATGAACTAAAGGACTTTCTTACAGTAGACGAGGAAGCAATTTGCAGACAGATTCCAGATCCGGATGAGGCGGTGTTTCATTTTCGCGATTATAACGAAGAATTCCAAGGAGAAGTCAGAACAGAACAAGGCTACGAAGAAGCCGATCCAAACTTGATGGCAACCCAGCTATTCGCAGACTACAGGCCAGGAGACAAGGTGGCCATAATCAGTCGCTTTCAAGAGAACACAGAAGAGTACATCAAAGCTCTGAGAGAACACAAGGGGATTGAGGCTCGGTACATTCAGAATCAAACAGGAAACCAGGACTTTTGCTTTCTGCTAAAGGCTCAACAAGAAATTGTTGCGTCCAGGAAATCTACGATAGCATTTTGGGCAGCATTCTTGGGAAACTCCAAACTTACACGGCTGTACACATTGTCCACACCCGAAACAAGGAGAAAAGATGTAGATTTCTTTGAGTACTCCTACAGGAACGAAAATTTACGAGATAGAATACGGTATGAGAATTACAACAAATCTAAGGAGTAAAAGGTGATGTGACAGGCTATCTCGGAATGGGAACGCGGAGGAACAAGATTTGCAGTTGATGCATAAAAAACGGTAATTTTACAGAAATAGATTTGCGGGAAGAGTCCGCATTTGCACCACACTGTAGATTTTTTTATCGGGCTATGATCTTCTGTAACTTCACATAAAGCCATCTCATGAAACATCTTCTGTGATTTCTTATAACTTTGTGACGATTCATCTATCATAGATTCCCAGCACAAACAATCAACAGACCGTATCTTTTCTCTGCCGCTACAGCTTAGGAATTTGAATTCTTTTGATCCCCAGACACCTTTTCTTCGTCATCCTTGTTGCCATTCGGTTTCAACTCCTTCGAACTTCCAGACTGTAGCCTTTCCCGTATATAGTGAGTGGGTCTGGGAAGCCCCGTTTGAGGCATCGCATTGAAGCGCTTAACTTCAGCTTCATTCTCGGTGTGATATGGACTATCCTTGGAGATTCCAGCCTGATTGTTCGCTTTGACAAGCTTGCCACAAGCTTCGAGTTGTTCCTTTGTCAGCTTTGTTTTCTTCGCAGGTCCACGATCGATCTTCATGCCGTCCATAACTTCGTCTACATTGCAATCTTCAGCTCGATACGAGCAGTGCCACATTGGGTCCCAGAAATCCATCTTTATTTTCTGTACCGTTGCGGGATGATCAATGACAACACCCCACTCTGCCAAGTCACTCATATACAAGTTCTGCGAGCCGATGTAGGCGCAGGTGTCATCAACGATGAAGTGTTTCGTGTGCAGACCGACAGGCGTACCAGTATCTTTGTACTTGGTACCTCCACGAGGACTCCGGATGAAGCAAACGCGAAGGTTCTCTTGGACTTTGCGTCGAAGATCCGCATCAGTACCGTCTGGAAACATTTTGCGAATCCGCTTGATGATTTCGGAAGCTACATCTACACAACTCCATCCAAACCCATATTGGGCGTCAAGCATACTCAATCCACCAGGAATACTTTGAAAACAAGTTTGGTGAGACATAGCGCAGCCAATAAATTCGGAAGTACAATCATTGATTCATACCTGTTGGGATTTGAAAGGACTATCTCAACATCTGCGTCCTTCTCCCAAATGATTTTCGCCAAGGCTTGAATATATGGTTTTGGCCAAGACAGACCAGGCAAACAATTGCTTGTCCCTGGAACCTTGATTGGTCCCAAATCTTGCAGGCTAAGCCGGACAATTCTCTGAGTCGATTCAATCATGGCAGCAAAGGCGTCATCCGATGGGCGGTGTTTCTGGAACAATGTGCCCTGTCGCCCAATGGTGATCACGGGAACATAGTTTTCCGTGCCCTTGGAGGCAGTTGATAGGCGCATAAGTTTCACCTTCTGCGCCTTCCTAAACTTGTAGACTGGAGGAAACTCTGAAGAATCGCTTGGATATTCTGTGACACTCACTCGACTTTGCAATGGAAGGTCGATTGCATCGGAAATGCATCTATCAATGAATTGGCCACGGCATGTCGATTGATATCTTTGAATATAACTCCATTGTTTGTTGGCGTAGTAGTGAGCATCAACAGCACAAGGTCCACTGAGTTGAATCGAGGCATCCACCACAGGATCATTCCTGAGATAATGGTAATCCCACCAGTTATGCCCCCCTGTCCACAAGAATTTTCCATCAACAGCAATAATTTTAGCATGGTTCCAAGATGCACCTTTTCTCCAAGACCCTACCCATAGCCTCAGTTTCTTATGCGCGTCTGGGGGCAAATCCTTTGTGAATTCAGCAAGAAGCCGATTGCAATTGCACGGCATGCCGATAATGTTCCCAAAAATCATTCTTACAATAATCCTGTTGATGACAACTTCCTGTTTGCAAAGATCTGCCAGCGCCTTCTTTATGCTTTCCATAAACAGGCCGTCGGGAGGGTTGAGCGTCATGATATCGCACCATTGCTCCGTAGTAGAGATGACTTCCGCAACTTTGTCAGGGAACCATTGATCGTGGCCTGACGGAGGAGGATCTGTGTCAGCTCTTGTAAACGCGTCCTTCGGAGTGACCTGCACATTGCCTTCCATTCGACCTGCAGTGACGTTCCAAAGCTCTTTATGGTACTTTGAGTGCTTCGTTCGAAGGACTTCATAAGCTGCTTTCCCGACATGACTCAACTTCGACGCGCTCCTGTCTTGAACGCTATCATCGTCCGACTCGTCGCCTTGGTTTCTCCCAAAACAGCCCATTTTGTGGGTTCGAGGATCTCTCTACAATACAGAGCCGCCACTAAAGATGGTATAGTCGCAACTCATGCACGACCCCATCATCTAAGTCGTTTGTGACGTCGTTTATATATTCGGGATCGCACCAACGCATCTGACCATGCCATGCGCCTTCTTGTCCAAAATAGCCTAGTCCGACCGTTAAATATAACGGTTTCAAAAGATACCTCGGATCATTCAGGCCTTGAAGTTCGGTTGCGCCACGCACTTGGAGTGTGTTTTATATCCGGGTCACTAATTTCCCCAGTCATTTACGAAAGGTGGCACACGTTTTTCTTCAAAAAGAACTTGTATCCTTTTCTCCCATTCGCTCTGCCTCGTCATCGGCAGTCCGTCGTCATTTCGTCACATGGACTGTTGGCCACTAAGAAAATTCGCCAATCTGCCATAACTTTGTCTGCTTTCAAGCTACTAAAGAAACAATGATGAAGCTCTCAGCTGCTGCATTTATCTTGGTTTCCACTTCAGGTGTAGGGGCTTTTCAGCAACCGCTGACTGTTTCTAGACCTATATCAAGTCTTCGAGCCATCGCCATTGACCCTCCAACAACGACAACTCCTCTACCACAGTCAGCAGGAGAACCGGAGAAGGACAATGAACCATTCGATATGACAGGAATTGCTCTATCAGTAAGTGTAAACACGTTATGAGGACATTCCTTTTGTCTTTTTTGAGTATCCTCTGAAGGTCGCTATTTCCAATGTCGGATAATTTCATTTATTGTGTCCTCATTTTTTCTGGTGAATGCGAAGGGGTTGAACGGAAGGGCATTGAAGTTGAATAACGAAGATTTTCCCGAGGCCAGACAAGTTCGTGCTGTGATCCCTGCAGATTGCTTTGAGGTGGACACTGCCACTTCTCTCGGATACTTGAGTGTTTCTGTAGCTGGCACTGTCATGTGTACGGCGATTGGCATGGCCTTGCTCGACGTTGCTCCACCAGACAATATTTTGACCTGGCCACTATGGACTGCATATTCAGCTGTCACTGGTACCGTCGCGATGGGACTTTGGGTTCTAGCTCATGAATGCGGTCATGGTGCTTTCTCCAAAAATAAGAGAATCCAAGACACTGTTGGTTACGTCCTTCACAGTTTGTTTTTGGTTCCCTACTATTCTTGGCAACGGTCGCATGCCGTCCATCATCAATACACTAATCACATGGAACTTGGAGAGACTCACGTTCCTGAGATCGTAAGCAGCCCGGATGAAGGATCGGTAGGAATTCGAAATTCTCTTATGAATACATTTGGAATGTCTGCTGGAATCCGTATTTGGGGATCTATCCAAGCATTTCTGCACTTGGTCATTGGATGGCCAGCTTACCTCTTGATTGGTGCCACTGGCGGAACAGATCGCGGAATGACCAATCATTACTGGCCTGACCCACTCACGACCCCCAACCAACCAAAGAAAGAGCTCTTCCCTGGAAACTGGAAAGAAAAGGTTCTGAAGTCTGATATCGGAGTTGCTGCAGTTGCTGCTTCTGTAGTCGTATGGGCACTCTGCAATGGGCTACCTCAAATGATGGCGTTGTACGGAGGTCCCCTCATTGTTGTCAACGCCTGGTTGGTTCTGTACACCTGGTAAGTCGTAATCGACGGAGCAACGAATCCCAGATGTGGGACAGACTTTCTCACTGTACTTGTCTCAGGCTTCAACATACCGATGTTGACGTGCCTCACTTTTCTCAGGATAACCACAACTTCGTTAAGGGAGCCTTGCACACCATCGATCGCCCATACGACAAACTAGATCCATTTGGCGCCATCAACTTTTTGCATCACAACATCGGAACTACTCATGTCGCTCATCATTTCGATTCTACGATCCCTCACTACAAAGCTCAAGAAGCAACTGATGCAATCAAAAAAGAATTTCCCGATTTCTATTTTTATGATCCTACTCCGATTCCCCAAGCACTGTGGCGAGTTTGCAAGGGATGCTCTTCTGTAGAGAAGCGAGGCGACAGATGGATCTGGACCAATGAAGGTGTAGAGGATTTGCTATAACGTAGAAGAAGCGCAGAAAAATATCACGCAAGAGTTTTGAAGAATTGGCCAGTGCATTTATATCATTCCACCTATCCCACAAGAATCACGCTTATCCACTGTTTCGCATACCAGTAGCAATTCCATTGATCGAAACAACCAGTGCGTTTCGTAACGTCTCCGTTTCCTCCTTCTCTTCGTCCGTCAAGTCGTCGCGGCCGTTTCGTGCCCGCAGCCTCTTCAGCAACTCTGCTTGCATTACATTTAGAGGATCAATGTAGGGATTGCGAATAAGCGACGAGGATCTGAGGAGTGCGACGTGAAGCCCGGCCATGTTCTTTGATTTCGTTATATCAAGAACCGCTTGGCGCGTTTCAACCATTTTCCTACGAACTTCCTCGCCAAGCTCAACCAAACCACCCTCTTTGTCGACTAGGTGATTATCATAGTGCTTGGAAATGGAAAAATCGGTCTTGGACATAATCATGGCAATAAGGTCAGTTAACTCGCGGAACCATGGCCATTGCTCGTACATGTCTTGAAGTGTTTTCAATTCCGTTTCATCCTGAGAAGAAGCCGAAAAAGAATATTGTGAGCGAGAACAGAAGTTCACAGTGTCAATGATACAGATTCTCAAGTCGAATACGTACATCCGTAGACAGACCAGCACCAACTCCAAGCCAGGCAGACAAATGAGTTCTAGTTTGAGTCCAAGCAAACGTCCACGGAATCGCTCGCAGGCTCTCGATACCTCCCTTAGGATTGCGCTTCGCGGGGCGACTGCCGATATTCAAGCTTCCAAGCTCCACTTCAGGCGTCGCTTGGCGAAAGTAGGGGACAAACCTTGGTTCTTCTCGAACCAAATGGCGATAGTCGGCACAAGAAACCTCGGAAATGCGTTCCATTTGCTTCTTCCATTCCTTCTTTGGCTGGACATGCTTTGTGAAAGACTCACGCATCACAGCAGCAGTGTAGATATCCAACGTACGTTCGGCAATCTGAATCGTTCCGTAATTTTGGGTAATCATTTCCCCTTGCTCAGTTACGCGGAATCTTCCATTAATGGTATTTGGAGGGTGCGACAGTACGGCACGGTACAAGGCAGGATTTCCACCACGACCAACAGTTCCACCCTTTCCATGGAAAAAGGTAAGTTGAATACTGTGCTTGTTTGCCACCTTGACCATTTGCTCTTGTGAGATGTACTGCGCCCAACAAGCAGCCATACGGCCAGCATCCTTAGCACTATCACTGTACCCCACCATGACTTCCTGTTTGCCCTTAATGGCACCAACGTAGGAAGATACTGAGAAGAGTTCCTCCAGTTTCTGTGGGGCATTGCTTAAATCATCCAACGTTTCGAATAGAGGAACGACACGCATCATAGTTCCAGACGCGGCAGCCATTCCAACTTGCTTTTGTAGAAGCATTACCGCCAACACATCTGAAGCTGTCTGACATTGACTGATGACATAAGCACCAAGGGCTTCTGGCTCCAGTTCTGACGCAGCTTTGAACGTTTCCAAAGTGCGTGTAACTTCCGAGGAAAATCCAAGTTTTTCCATGTTACGTAGAGGAAAGAGTGGTCGCTTGTTGGACAATTCTGACGACAGCCATGCTAAACGGGCACCTTCATCCCATTCAGCGTATGATCCGATGCCCAGCCATCGAGTAATGGCATCCAATGCATTTGTATGTTTTGTCGATTCCTCCCGAATATCCAAAGGCACCAAAGTCATGCCAAAAATGTGCAGACGACGAATTACATCAATCAACAGTCCATCGGCCACAATTTCAAAACCAGTGTCAACCAAGGATTCATGCATAATGGTGAGCGGCTCGAGCAAGTCTTCCTTTCTGTAAACGGGTTCCAGATCGTCAATTTCGTCATTTAACAAAGGAGACCGGGTGCGCACGGTAGCCATCTCTTCCGGCTTCAGGTAATGCTCGAGCTCGTCCTCACATGCACGCATGGTTTTGATCAGACGTTTCTTCAAATGCGATAGGACACGACGATACAATTCCCGTTTATGTTCACCAACTTCAACAGAATCGGCTAGTTCACGCATCTCTTGGGAATATCGAGATGAAATGGCCAGATGACTTCCAAGAAGTGTCAAGTCTTCCGCCAATAGTTGGGCTGCCTTCAGTCGTTGCTGCAAGACGACTTCGGTCGTTACACCGGGTGTGACGTTTGGATTTCCATCACGATCTCCTCCAATCCATGACGCAAATTTGATGGGAACAGCGTTCAATGGAAGATGTTTGCCGAGACTTGCGTGGCACTGGGCATCTAGTTTGCGCAAGTAGGACGGCACGGCATCCCACAATACGGATTCCAAAATGGCCAATCCTCCTGCTGCTTCCTTTTGCGGCGTTGGCTTGATGCGGCGAACCTCATCCATGCCCCACAAACTGCTGATAATTCTCTGTAGGTCAATAGTGGCTTCTAACTTTTCCGATGGTAATAGATCCGGACGTTCCAAGGTCGCCAATCGCTCGGCACACTTGCGATACTTCCTCAAGACAGATCGCCTATTGACTTCTGTGGGATGTGCCGTCAAGACAAGTTCCACATTTTGGGTACACAATTGCTTGTAAATTTCCTCCTTTGAACCTTCTTTGGCATCCAAAATAGCATGTATGCTGCCTTTGACCGAATCTTCATTATGGTACAACGGACCATCTAGGACCTGCTTGCGATGGCTCTTTTCGTGAGCTCTGATCGCACGAAGGCGATGATGGACTTCGGCCGCATTCACCAAGTTCAGAGCAGTATTAAAAGCCCTGCAGAATCCCAAAGCTTCGCTTGCGGTTAAGCTTTTGACGCGTTCAATCATCTTTTCCAAAGATCTCGTGTCGTTGGGGTCGGCGGCACTACCAAAACAAATGAGGGAAATTAGTGGCTGTAGAGGACAGGGTTGGGAAAATTGTCTTGATCGGTCATTCCATATCCCCTCTAGTATTTCTGAAATAGCACGCTACGTACCGTTGCTTTCCGTATTCAAGAAATTCATCGTAGAGCTCTCGAATTTTAGGATTGTCTTCTTCGACGACGTCCAATAGAATATCGGTCAACATGGAAATGTCTCTCATCAAGGGACCATCGTTGTTCTGTACAGCCGGGGATTCACTCAGAGGAATATATACTTGCATAGACTCAGTGGCGCCTTCATCGTCGACAACCACAGCTTCGACCTGGCTTGCACCGCCTGTAATGTCGGCTACAAAAGCAGCTGAGTTGGACTCTTTCAGAAAGGGAGGCCTGAGACTGGCTAGTCCTGTGTGAGGCTTCTTGTCTGCATCCACCAGCAGCCTACTACTCTGGAGCAGTGTCAGGATGGTTGTCAGCCAAGTAAGAGTAGACTTCGCCATCATATGGTTGCAGAGGGAAACACTCTTCAGATTCTGTGTCGTTGCTTTTTTTCTTTTTCTGACGAGAATTATGATTCGAGAAGACGAGAAGAATATGATATTTTTGTTGGTTCGACCACTTCGCAGCCAAGAAAAAGGAATACCACGTAACGAAGCAATTTGCGGTATGGAACGTCAGCATCCTGCTCTTCATCCGCCTGGAACGAATTTTCATTGCGATACATTTGCCGTTGTCGGCAGTTGTACACTGCCCGTCCTTCGTCCGATACATGGCTGGCCGACTTGCAGAATTGCCGTTGCAGACGTAAATTTTTCAAACTAGCTCGTGCCCATCAGATCTACCCAGCAGAATCTTCCTTGACAGAGACGTGTAACGATCAACATTCCCAGTTCTCATCATATAATATCGACCAAAGATGCTTTGCACCCCCAACCGGCAGCAAACGAGGCCTCGTCCTCAAAGCCTGACACCTTTTGACGCAACTACCAAGGACATCGATGATGTACCGTCAATTCAGTCACTTTGGTCAGGCTCTTTCTCACCCGCAGAAAGCGAATCTTCGTCTGGCGCCAGCAACGACACGAAAACCAGCAGCACCAAGCCACTTTCTTTCATCCGACCAGGCTATCAACTTACCTTGGACGATGTTAACAACATCATGATGGCTCCAGAATTGGTCGAACAGTACAATGCTATGCAGGAAGAGTCCTCAACTCCAAAATCGTACCTGGA
>JAAMXS010003390.1:0-23811 GCA_019693525.1 Cylindrotheca fusiformis | reverse complement strand
CCAATGACACATATTGAACGTGCGACGTATTTTGTCCATTTTGCTTGGCTTAGAAGGGACGCGGCTTCGATGATGGAAATAAGAGCCATATGTCATATGTATATGGGGACCAGGGATGCAGACGGCACACGACGATCCATTTTCGAAATCGACCATGTGGTTGTAATAATTTCGAAGCACCTAGACTCCCCTCATAATAGTTTTATTTTTAAACTGTTTCTATTTTTGGACAAATTTGGACGTGCCAATGTATTCTATTTGTGTGATTCATGGTATCCTTCTACTCTACTACTTTATCTTGGGTCTGGGTAGGCTTTTTTTGCTTCGTTTCGCTTGCTAGTTTTGTGTGTTTCTTCTCTTGACATGACGAACAGAGCAAGCCGGCATAGAAATAATAATGATGTACGTAGCACGACATCAGCTGAAACAGACTTAGGGGAGGAAGAAGAAAAGAAAAAAGGGGAAAAAGAAGACTTATTTGCAATAGTAGCGGTGTTACAATTCCAAACTTTGATTCCATGCTGACCCTTGTGAAAGCTTATGACATATGCAAATGAAAATTCTGACACCAATGGCGCCAGAGAGGTCATCCTCACCAGGGAAAATGTGACACAGAGAGCTGGAAATGCGGCTTCCCATCTTTGATCACAATCGACCCACCCCGCAGATATCACTCAACAATATATGGAAAGCAACTCCTACCATTTATAATGGAATAACCGCAAGTGGAAAGGGAAGAAGCCGGGTTTCGAGATTTCGAGACAGTGCAAATATTTCGTTCATACCAGAAGTTGGAAACAAAACTCGATAATTAGGAAACCACTATTCTTCAGTCCAAACCGAAACAAAGACGACTAGGAAGACTTGTACTTCGCCCTTTCTTGTTCATTCCAAAATAATGCTTATTCGAAGGAACATACTGGCCAAAGCTGCCCGCTATAGGTAGCAAACATACCGTTTCCATAGGCATGTGTAAACTAGACAGGATGAATCTTTCTCATATCTCTAGTAGAGGAAAGCAATGGAGCAATCATTTTCCCAGCAATTTGAGCACTTCACTCGTTCTAGTTCATGTTGCGACAAGCAGCCATCTTGTGTGTTGCCAGTTCTGGATGACAACAAGGGATTCGCAGAAACATATCCACACGCAGGGTTTCATTTCGTTTGCCACTTTTAGGCCAGTCGACGCTTGAAAGGAAGATTTGGGACTACCCTAAAATTTGTTTCCACGAATCGTATTGTCAAAAGGCCCATTTCGGTCGAACACATTTGACAGAAAACTTGGTAGCATTCAAACAACACTGTTGGATGGTGACTTTTTCTCAGGCATTGTTAAGAGGGGCATTTCGTTGTCTAGGATCCTTTTGAAACGAAGGAGACTTTGCAAACGGGTCCACGCGTTGTCTATGCTGCTTGGTAGCGGTTGCCCACCATTCCAGCTGTGAGAAGCATCGATCTGTGTATTGCCGCCACTTGTCTTCATCTGCCACCAGACTTCCGTCTTCCCTCAAAACATCCTGGGCACTTGGTAAATGAATCATCGCCGACACGGGGAGACAGCCAAGTTCACTCAGTACGGGACGCAATGCAATCGCCGCCCTCGTGCCACCCCATTGCCCAGCCGAATATGAAACAATGGCCGACGGCTTGAACGAAAAGGTGGATGACCCAAAATGATTCAAGACATTCAACAATCCTGGTGATGGGGCATGATTGTATTCTGGAGTTATGCATACGTATGCATCTGCTTCTTGTAATAGTGCATGCGTCTCCTTTAAATGTTGTGGCATTTGGCTGGCGGCATAGGCAAACTGAGGCTTTTGTAGCAAGTCGAATGAGTTTGGATCAATGATTGTGATATTGTTGTTTCCTCCTCCACGATCTTCCAATGTCCTGGTAATGAAACGTTCTACCCTTGGTCCAAGGATTGGTAGTGGTGGTCCTTCCGTCCTGGTTGTGCCAGTGATTACTGCGATATTCAACAAGCCATCGCTGGACGTCGCAAGGGAGCGAAACGCGACGAGTAGAGTTGCCATTTGACGAGGTCTTGCTCTCCATTTTGTCAATGACTGCTTGGAATAATAAATCATCATGAAATAATGTCCCAAAAGAGATTTACACTGTTTTTGTTTGAAATGAAAGGATATCAAGAAGGAGGATCAAGAAGGGCAATGGGGCAACGGATGCAAAATGGAGAAGAGAAAAAGATCGCATGGGTTGTTGTTATGTGCGCAGCTCTGCGCGAACCCTATCAGAAATCTGCTGTTCCTAGAATAAAAAGAGGGCCCTGTCGTCTAGTGCATGTAAAAATCGTTTTGGTTTCTATAACATCTACAGAAACAACATATTCTAGCTTACATCAGCTAGTGCTTCTGTGAGCCACATTTGTTGGGCGTCCATGTCGTTGGCAATCTCTTGGAGCTCGTCCGACCCTGATGCAAAGAGAATGGTCGATTCGCCCTCCACCGACTCCTCTTCTTCTCCTCCTTCGTCATCAGAATCGTCTTCCTCTGAGTCGTCATCATCATCGTTCTCGTGGACTACACAATCGTCATCATCATGAATGGCTGCAGCAAAAGCAGTTTTCGTAGTATCTTCCATGACATTTGGTTGCCTCTTGCTTGTTTTCTCTCCTTCGCCAATGCCCCGGTTGGGTTCAATTTCATCAGATACAACTTCTTCCTCCATACTAGGTTTGGTTTCAGTAGCCTTTGATTCTTCTGCTGGAGAAAGATTTTCTTCTGCAGTAGCAGGAGATCTCGTTTCATCAGTATCATTGACATTTGCTTGAGAAACTTTCGTCCCCACTGACTTCCTTTCCGAGGTCACCTGTTTTTCCCCATCATTTGGTATGCTATCCGCCACGTTTGGGTAATCATCCATTTTCTTTTCTTCTTCAACATCTCCTTTCGGGAACGTCCTGAAAGAAGATTCCTGCTTTTTCTCCATTTCTATCAACAGGTCATCGACTCCAACATTGGTCCCTGCCAATTTGAGCAACGCTTCTGTCGTTCTCAATAGTTCATTGACATACACTTGAGGATCCTTGGCCGTTCGTTCGTCAACACGAATCTCCGTAGTACTTGTAGTAGTATTAGTATTAGCAATGTCTTCGTTTGACTTCACGTTAATGGACCCGTTGATTCTCAGAATTCCAACCAATGCGTCCTTCAATGTGCAGACATCCAGCAAAAGTTGCTGCGTCCCAACTGGACTAATTCGATGGACCTTGATCAAGGTTGCGTAGTAGGCCTCACAGACAGCTTCCACCAAATCATATTTGAATTTTTGATACATGTAGAATGGGAGTCGTTCCGATAACGATGTGGCCCGTTTTTTCAGCAACTCCACAAGTTCGACTGCATAGGGACTCGTATCACCCACATCTTCCCACAAATGCCATTTGAGACGAGTCATCTGCGTCAATATTGGCTCCATTTGGAATTCGACCGAATGGACCAGCATGGGAATGCCCTTGTCAATGACGTCAACTTGAAGAATCTCTCTTGCTTCCTCAAAGTCGATTTGATACTTAAATTTTTCATCGATCGCTTCCCTGAGCTGTTCCTCTCGTTCCTTCAAGTATCGAATACAATAATCGCCCGTGCACAACACATGACAAATGATCCTTCGCGAGGGAGCTTCCTTGTCCAGTGGATCCACGTCAACGTCAGTGTCATTTTCGTTGCCATCCTTTGCAGGATTCTGGGAATTGGTGGGGGTAGAATTGTCTGCTGTTGTTCGTCTGGAAAAGAACCACCTTGAACGTGTTGCTGATGCAGTAGGAGTTGTGGTTTCCTCCTCTTCCTCCTGGTAATTATTCTTTACGTTGGCAGAATTTTCTTCCGTGGGAGTGGTCGGTGGCGGTTGCCTTCTACCAAAAAACCATCTACCACGAGCAGCTGGTTGGGTTTCGCCTTGGTTCTTGTTCTTCACGTCGTCTTGCTCTGCTGTTTTCTTCTCCTCTTCTTCGTCCACTTGTTCGATTTCCTCTTTGGTTGGAGCTTCATTAATCAATTGATCTTGTTTCTTTGGAAACCATCCCATTGGTTGATTCTTATTTGATGATATAGCTTGCTGTTGTTGTTGTTGGTGTTGTGGAGAAGAAAGTCGTTTCCTTAGTACTCTGGTGAAACGATTGTCCAGTGGGTATTTTCGAGACAACAATTTGGCATATTTCGTCCAAACGTCTTCCATGACGAGGTAGAGACGATACAATGGTTTGGCATTCGATACAACGATGCATCGATTGTAGGATCCAGCAAACATCCGTTCCAATGTTGCGGCCGATTGCCAAATGGGATACGGATATGGGTCGTTTTCATTGTTGTTGGTAATAGTATTCGCCAAAGAAACGACTTGTGTGTCGTGTCTAGCTTGGGCCAATGATCGATCCATTCGCAATTGCAATTGGACAATGTAGGAAGAGATACGTTCGACCATATCGACCGATTCCGTCGCTACAGACGAAGCTCGTGACGGAGCATACGTTTTGATGGCCAAGACTTCATCAAACTCCAAGGTTTCCTTCATGACCGCCAGGGCATCTTCTTCCAACAGATGAAAACAGGGTGTCCCATTAATATCCAACACGACCTGTCCTTCCGCCAGACAAGAGCTTTCCAACCACTCATTCTTGTTCTTGCTGTCGTCGTTGCTATTGTTCTTGTCGGTGGTAGTGCTGTTCTTGTTCTTATTGTTCTTGAGTTTGCCATTGTTCTTCCCACCATTATCAGCATCATTACCTACTTGTGGCACATCAAACTCGTCGTAGAGTGCAAAAATGGCAAGTTTTTCCTGTTCCTTAAAGAAGCAAATATCCTTGGGAATGCAGGTATGTTTTTGAGAATCGATAAAGACAGCCAGTCGCAATTCATCCTGAAAGGGAGCCATTCGGGTCTTGCGCAGCGTCAATGTAACGATCCCCGTCTGTGTCGCCACCATTTGTTTGAGTAGCTGAATGTCCAAACCATAACAAGATTGTGAATTGACCGCCACCAACAGATCACCCACTTCAATGGGCATTCCGTACAACAAACTGTCCGGATTGTCATCCAGTGCAGATATTTGATAATCTCCACCACTTGCAGCACCACCACCATTCTGTTCATCATCATCAGTCGGAACCTTGTCAATCTTGATTCCCAATCGTTGAGGAACCTTTTGTTCTTCTCCAGGACGATTCAAATGGCAATCATCTCTCCAAAACGTGATACTGACCACATGAGGTTCCTTGTCTATCAGATCTTGATAGAACTTGTCATTTCGATTTCCCCGTATTCTCCGCAACATGGTGATGGATCAATCGCAAGAAATATATATATATCTTTCCTCCTGCTATTACTCTTTCAACCTCTTGTGTTGGAAAGGTGGCTGGGTGTGTTCTTGCTTGTTGTTGACGTCGTTCGTTCTCGCTCGTTGGAACAAGAACAAAAAGAATCTACCTTTTTCAAAACGATCTAACGGTCATTTGTCGTGAAACGCAGGTTGGACATGTACTGTAGCCGTATTGTCCGGGTACTGCGGTACGCTGGCACACCACTGTACGTGAAGCTTGGATCCAGTTTTTGACTCCATCGAATGCTCAGTAGATCATCGTTCCAAAGAGGATATGAGTCCTGTCTTGCAGGTGGCAAACCCTTGACCATTTTCATTCATTCATTTATACAGTAAATAAACTAACACTCCTATTTGAATTGTCGTCCAAAACAGTGGTAGTGGCATTCGAAACAAGAACTCAAACTTAGAGAGATTCTTAGTTATATAAGCTCTATATGCTTGTCTTATTTGGATCTGGATGTCCGTTCTACAGTGTCATCACCAATTGACATGGCATGAGTTTTCCTAAGCGTCATAAGTACAAATTCCAGCTCCTTGAGCAGGTTGGCATGTGGCTTCACCACAACCATCCTCATTGGAAGAAACAGAATGACGCAAAAAGTGGTTGTTGTCATTCTCAGCAGCAGCAGCTCCAGGCTTGCAGAGCAAAACACAGTAGTGGTTGCCTTCTTGATCTTGAAGAGCACACGTAGGTTGAGCTGTAAAAATAACATGACCAGAGAGAGAGAGAGTAGTAGCAGCAGTAGAAGAAGAAATACAGAAAAAAGAAGAGATATTAGGATCATCATCCAATACATGCCGTACACCAGAAAACTAGTAGCAGAAGGAGAAGCACATCCCCTTCCGTCGTACTTACCGGTCACTCCATCTGGAAGGTCCTTGGGACAAGGCAAAAAGTCGGTACACTTGGCAGTGCAAATCTACAAACAAACAAACAACAATAGAAAAATCGGCTCGATGAGTACTCAACAACAACAAAATCTTATGTCCCGGAATATACAGTTCGATTGTGTGAATCTTACAGCTCCAGGGATGCCTGAATTATAGAGATGGAAAGAATGATAGGAAAAACCAGACTCGTGTTAGTAGGATATCTTCATCACATGCATCACACGGGTTGGGTGTATCTGCCTGCAGGATCTGTCAATGACATTACGTACCAGTAATTTGAACGGCAATCTCATCTTTATCGCAACCATCGGGTGGATGTCCATAATGACCCAGATTTTCACCAGTAGCATCCGAAACGACCTGTTCCATTTGGGATGGAACGAGCAATTCCACCTGGATGGGTTGTTCAGTCGTGGCAGACATCACAGGAGCAACAGAACTGGCAGCGATGGCAGCGATGGCAAGGAAGAAGGAACGCATGATACACGGAGGTTTAAGAATAAAGACTTTGAATGTGGCAAACTAGATATGGTAACACGACAAGATTGGTTTTGTGTGTGTCTAGTATGATGATGATGTGTTGTGGAGATTGGATCGGAAGGGAAAAGAATGATGACATCTGTCGTGGATTTTTCTGCATGGATCCTGTACCAAAGATCCAGATCGAAATTCTGTCCGTGTGTGTCCGCGTTTGTTGGACAAGTATGTCCGTAGAAGGATGGTAGAAGAAAATGCTTCTATGTAGCAAAATAGGAAACACTCAAGAAAATTCAACATCTAATGCTATGTTATTCACTATAATGTGCAAAATATATATGCAGGTAGGAGCCGAAGGAAGGAAACAAGAAGAGCAAAAAAAAGAGGACCTCCGCAAGCTCATGACATGAGGCGAATGGTAGCTTCGTCCATATCAGGGGGTATCAATTTGTGAGATTCGTATTTTCGATTCATTGGGATTGTAGAGTAGGTTTGCTTCTTTTCTTCGTTCCACCAACCATTTTCTGTACAAGCAGTTGGAGAAGAACTCCTCTGTTGGCTCATTGATGCTGGATTTTCCTGCGGCTGATACGACGCAGGGAGGTATGGGGAGCTGGTTTCTTTGTCATTGGATATCCCTGACGATTCCTCCTGTGGTTGGTAAGAGGCGGGGAGGTATGGAGAAGTTGTGCCTGTTGCTGGAACAGTGTTGGAAGAAGAGGGGTCCGAGGGATGAACGTGACCGCTCCAAAAGTCAATATCAGCCGAGTTGTCGGGAGCGCGATGCATCTCAAGATTCCGAATCGTATACTGGGGTAGTCTCTGCCTTGGTCGGAAAAAGTCCCTTCTTTCTTCATTCCACCATCCATTCTCTGACGTCTTTAACAGAATTTCCTCCTCCGGTGGAGATGCTTCAAATGGGGAATTCTCCTTGTTCATGCTTTCTATTTCATGGGGAGCACCTTTCTTTTGGTGTGTGGAAGCAGATGGTGGGGTGTACAATGTATCATCAAATGATGATTTCTCTTCTTCCCCTTTTAATTCCGTCGGTGTGCTCTTGTTGGTGGAAGCGTCGACAGCTGGCACCTTCGGTGAGTTTGCTGTTTCTGATGCTTCTTTGTCGTTTGTTCTTTTTCTTGCCTCGGCGCCCCCTAGTTTTACTTTGGGAGGAGCAGGTGGCATGTACATAGCAGGATCATATGCTGCTATAGCTTCATCCCCCATTGACTCTGTCACTGTGGTCCCCTTGATAGAAGTGTCGAGAGCTGGCTCCTTTGGAGGAGATGGTTCTGATGTTGATTTATCAGTCATAGCTTCTGTCGTTTTTGATATATCTTCTTTATCCTTAGACGTAGCAGGTAAGAATGTCGATGACTTTGAACTCTCCATCGTTCCTGTTGTTTCCTTCGCGTTACTGGGTGCTTCGAGAGCTGGTGACACCTGTCGTTGTCCTTGTTCCGAGTTCGAACTACTAGTTCCTGAAGTAGGAGCAGCAACATCAAGTTGTGAAGGAGTATTTCTCTGTTCTCTTACATTTTCTGGGTCCAGAAAGTCACGAGGCTTTCCGTTTTGGCTCCACCACCCAGTATTTGCAGGCAACGATCCTGGTGCACTGTGGGCTTCAATATTGTCGGCCTTGTAGGGGGCATACGTTCGATGTCGCTCCTGAGAGCCATAAGAGCTGATTTTTTCTTCATTCCACCATCCTTCTTCTGTTGTACTAGTGAAAGAAGGTTCGGTAATTGAAGTCTCCAAGGAGTCCCCGATCGACGAAGGTGCCGATTCTACAGGTTGGGGCGCCTCCTTCTTTGGGTATTGTGGAATTGGAGTTTCCGTTGTGACTCGTTTCGAATACTTTCTGCGTGACAGTTGAGATTCTTCTACACTATAAGAGGCTCTTTTTTCTTCGTTCCACCATCCATCCTCTGTTGCATCGGAAGGACCTCGCTTCTCGAGCCACATCTTCGTTGACCATGCAGGAGCATGAGCGAGGAATGAAACCTTGCTGGGATGATGTACAACAAATCCACTGGTACCCCACAACCAGCATTGCAGCAAGACAACTACCCTGCCGACCATGGTTTCAAATGTTTTGGTGGATCTCAGGTATCTTCCAAGCCACAGTCGAGGAATGCAGATACGACACTTGGGAGAATGTCAAGAACGGATGAATTGTTTTTCGAAAGAGAAACACCAGCTTGCTTTCTCGTGTTGTTGCCTACGTGATTGGGCAAGAAAATCGCTGACGTTGCACTGGGCAGAAAAGCAGGTACTACGAAAGCTCTTGAACTGCTTCAACATTGGAGTTGAGATTTTGTGGCTCGCAACATCATCGCCAAAGAGAACGATGACGCCATTACTTAATTTCTGACAACAATACGCTACATTCTGTTCACCTCGCAGGGGGAACATCTTTTAGGATGAATAAAATTATCTTGTCGATTATGTGGGCTAGCTTGCTGCAAGCCATCACCGGGTTTGTTTCGCGGAGCCACCATCATTGTCCACCACCAACAACAGGATCGGCATCAAGAATCAGAAACGTCGTCCTTTGGGCAATGCCCGAACTTCCTTCCGATGTGGAGAAATACACGCAGCTACCGTCGCTTGAATCGTACTTTTCAAATGACTTTCTTCCACCAGGATTGCTAAAGGATCATTCTACGAAGGATGGGACATGGGGTGTCATTCGGATCAACAAGGGGAAATTGCAATACACTATTGGCGACGAATCTTTTGAACTGACTCCTTCCTACCCTGGAATCATCGAACCAGACGTCAAGCATTCGGTCAAGCCTCTGTCGGACGATTTGGAATTTGTTGTGGAGTTTTACAGAGCTCCTGTATAATGTTGAGGCAGGACGAAAGTGCCTAGCTGCCCCCATATCTTACAGGTTTAACCCAAATCCTACGAACTTGACGAGGAAGGCAATACGAAATCGTAGGTTATTCCGAAATCAAAGAGGAAAAAATGAAGGAGTCTTAGGCTTTCACGAACCCAGCTTTCCATACTCAAGTAGCCACTTAGTAGAGCCGGTTACATAGTATAGAATTGCAGTTTGGATGACGGCATCAACAATTCTTCATAGGCATCATCATCCAAATCTGAGGGATGAAATCGAAATGACTTTTTGCTCATCGATTCCAACAGGCATCATTCTATGGAGATCTGAAATAGGAGCACATGCGCCATATTCTGATTTTAAATTTTATCTTTTTTCGTCGAAAGTCACACGAGTGACCGAGAGTGGCTGACAGGCGCAGTACATGCTGACTTACGGTACTGGCATGAATCGAACCGAAGCTGGCATTCTGGAAGAAAAAAACCCGCGCCCAGCAGAAATCTTTTGTGGGAACGCTCCTTTGCAATCTCATTTACAGCAGAACAAGATAGCAGTGTACCCTTGGTCCAAACACAGGTCATCACCCACATAAACCATGGCAGATCGGCTACTGCTTACCAGAAAAATCGAAAAGGTCGAGGGGATCCTCGATGACATCGAAGAAGAGAAGGGAACTGACAACAAACTCTTCCGTGCGTATAAACGGAAGCTGGAAAAGTACCACGACCAATTGGATGAAATAGTTGGAGATGACGATATGGCCGAGGAGGAGGAAGCAATGGCGTCTGCGATTTCGCTTGACGCTGGTGGCACCAATGAAGATGATGGCCCGGTAGACCGCGATAAGATTAAGAAGAAATATAAGAAAGTACGCCAAATCATCGAGGACCTGGAGAGGGAACATGGACCCGATGTGAAAAACCGAAAAGATTACAACAAATATGTAGACAAGAAGATGGAGTACGCTGAAATGCTAGGTATTGGAGAGAATGGCAACGATGACTCGTCTACAGACTCGAGTGCCGCTTCCAACCAAGAGAAGAAAAAGAAGAAGAAAAAGAAATCGAAGGACGGAGATCTAAAGAAGAAGAAAAAGAAGAAGTCCAAGGACGCCGACGGCAAGGACAAGAAGAAAAAGAGCAAAAAGAAGTGAGGCTGAAGCTAGAGAGTTTCATCACTATTGCTATGAAAGTGTCGGGTGCTTTTGGCATTTCTAGCATTATTTAGATTGTGGTTTTATTAATTAGCTTCATGTGTTTTCCGAAAGCCAGCCTATGCTACTTTGACTTTCATTTGAATGACGTACTATGCTATGTTGAATCGACTGCTCTCGCCTCTTTGGTTTTTCGGTCTTCGTGGTCTTGCTGGTGTTATCTGCTCCCCCAAAGATCATGACAGTGATTGCATTGTTGTAGTTGACAAATTTGTTAGAAAGAGATTGCTAGCTCAACTCTCCTGAAAGTTGCCAATAAGTCATCCTTACAAGACCTAGCTTGGGAATTGCGAATCCATCTTCTTCGTTTCATCAAGTGGTGGGCTCTATGAGTTGTCAACCTTCTTGTTCAAAAACAATCGAGTCAAACTAGTCGAATCTATCATGGCAAGCACGCAAAAACCCCGCACTTTCGAGACCATGATGCAAGGACGCAACAAGACTGTTGGCGGCATTTGAAAGCAGAAAGCAAAATCAATCCCTGTGCCTGAAACCCCGCACACAGAAAGTTTTCGTGATGAGTTTGGGCAGTGCATAATGTGTGGGATTTCGCCACAAGCAACCAAACCTCAATGCCAAAAAAGAAGAATATCACAAGGAAGGAGGAAGACGGTGAAAAACCAGATCCACCACCACCCGCTCCGGCTCCTTTGGTAAAACTCCTGCAAAAAAATTCAAAGGTTCTAAAGTACTTTCAGTCCTTGCAGGCCAATTTGGATTACGATGTACAAAAATGGAAAAACCGTGCTCGCAAGCACCAAGCCGAAAGCGCAGAGTGGAAAGAGAAAGCCGACCGACTTCAGAAACAACTTGAATCTAGTAGTGCGAATGGCCAACTGGAGTCCAGTGCGAATGGCAAGAAAAGAGCCGCCGCTGCACAGAGCATTGCCACTCGAAATGAGAAGGAGGAGCAGGAGGGTATTGAGCCCGAAACAAAGCGCATGAAGAAAATGCCAGTGGCTTCAACTCCAGTCGCTTCAACACCAGTGGCTTCAACGCCAGTTGCTTCAACGCCAGTGGCAACTACCAAACCGGAAATTGAAGAGAATCCTAAAATTGCCAAGACCACGAAAATTGGCGAGGACGAAGATTGGCTTCAATTGGAATCTTCCGAGTCTGACGAAGAGGATAACTTTTTCGACGAGAAACAGAACGAAGAAACAACACCACCTCCGCCAATAACTCGGGATCCGCCACTCAACATCTTAGCATTATCATCCGACGATGACGCCGACGAGGACGAAGATGACATATCAACTGGTTGGTTGGAATCGCAGTTTCCAGAAACCAAAACACCCGCAGAGTCTGCGAATCACAAACCACATTTAGAGATGAGAAACAATGCTATACGATACTTGAGCGAAGCACAACAGCTTCTTGATCGAATAGGAGTACCATTAGTGACAGAGAAGGTGATACAAACTACAAAAAAGGGTCACGATGTTGATAATTCAGAAGGCTTGGCTTCCGCTCCTGAACCAGAAAAGGTTATTTTTGAACGGCGACCGGATCAGGCTGTCATCATTGACTTGTTACAAGTCATCAGAACGTTGGTACGGATTCGAGTGAACTACAATGAAGACACTCACGTAGTTACTATGTACCCATTTATGACAGAACAATTGGTACCTTGTTATGAATCGACAAACTTCGGGGGTACAAATTATCCACAACATGCTGCAGTGGAGGGTTTTCGCTTGATTTCGGATGCCTTATGCTTGATGGATGCATACTGTCCTATGTTATGTGATACTATGTCTAATGAAGACCACGAGAGTCAAGAAAAGGAAGAGAAGTTAGTACGTGGCATGACCAACCGGCACCGGATGGTGCAAGACCTTCTGCAATCGTTAGAAGGAGAGTTGTTTCAACTTTGGCCCTACCAGGATCGCTCGAACAGATTGATTACAACAAGTGTTCATTTCGAACCACCACCTTCTGGCCAGGAAGATGAGAGCAAGGTGGCGCAGAAATCTATTTCGTTCGGATCCAAGAATTTGACACGTTTGGCTGCCCTGTGTGAGCGTTGCTTTTTGGCACGGATAGTGGCAAGGCTGCATCAATCTCGGCAAGACCCAATGAGCGCCTTTCAATGCTTTTGGAAGTATTTGCTAGCAACCACGCCAGCCGTGGCGGCAGGTCCGAGTCCTGCCAAGCTCCCCCCTGTACAGAGCTTTTGTGTCATGGAAGCATTGTTGGACGGCGTCGCACCAAATCCCAGCTCCGATTTTCCTGCGATTTCTTCCTATCAATTCAAATGCATGTCTCGAGTCATTCGCCTTGTGTCCGATGCTACGGCGAGCATCTACATGGTCCGAAGTGGGAGTGATGATGAGCGCATTGCTGATGTGGCTCGCGTGGAACTCCGTGCCAAAAGTCGTTTGATGGCAAACTGCCGCTTTTGGACCGAAGACCAAGGAGCGGCAGTGATGGATCCAGGCACCAATCAGAATTTGGATAGCATATCTTCAGCTGCAGTTGCCTATACAGAAGAACTACTACAGCTATCAATTGATGAGGTGGATGTTCATAGTGAATCTCTGCCGACTTTCCTCCCACTTTTGCTGGAACTGTTGTTCGTACTTGTGGGGAAGAATGACTACCTGGATAAACATTTCCAGATTGCAGTTTCCAAGTACGCCCAACAGACTGATTGGACATTGTTGCATTGCCACCTGCTTGCATGTGTGAGGGCAAAGAAACAGCTAGAGATTCGTCATCTGACAGCCTACCGTCAGGTTCTTGGGTCCCCATCGACGATATTCTCGGAAGGAATGCGGTTATGGGACTACTCTGCCGCAATTTGGAAGTCTTTTGAAGCAGCTAGCAGCAATGATTCTTCCACTATTGACTTTGCACGTATAGTTTTGACGGCGTGTATGGAGTTGGCTGATGGTGAAGTTGCCCTACAACTGGCAAAGTTGTTAATGTCGCAAAGTAAAACAACCTTGGAAGGAGCTTCCTTGGCGAATCTTTTGAATACGGTGGAAACTCTGGGACAACTCCCAACCTTGAAAATAATAAATCTGGAACGTCGTCCGGATCGGTTGGCCCATTTTCTCGCACAGGCAGTGCACCAAGGCATCATGGTAATGAGAGCTGTTGCAGACATCGTCACAGATGATAGCGCTGAAAAGAAAGATCACTGGTTTGGAGGTGCCCATGCACTGGATGGAGGAAATGGTAGACCGGTTGAAATCGAGCTTCGCCTTTCGAAGCAAATTGGATGTGAAGACCAGGAAGGATTGAACGGTTACGTCGACACACATTGGCGTCCCAACGATCTGAAGGTGTTTGACACGGAAGCTCCAAATTCGTTGGATCTCGTTCGAATCAGTTCGAGCGAAAAGGCTTGTGCCCTTTCTCATATTGCGTCTTGGAAGGGAATCTCGCGTTGTTTGGCATCCACCCCGCCAGAATTGTCTGGAGACAACGGAGGTAAGTTTGACAAAATTGGCAAAATGACGACAGGACTTTGGCTTTACTCAACTATTGGCTGATTTCTCTTGGCAGATTCCGTGTTCCGAGATCATGATCATCTACGAAGAAAGTTCCATATTGGTGGATATGCCAGAGGACCAGCGTTATTTCCAGAGAATGAAGGCATGGGCCCGTCACCAGTTTGCATCGTTTTAGAAGATGATGCAATTCTAGTGGATCGGTTTGTCGATCGATTGGAGAGTGTCCTGGCCGAGCTACCGCGTGATTTTCATTTTTGTTCATTGGGATATAGTCGCCCGAAAACAGCACCTCTCATTCCCTACTCTACTGAAATTGGCATGCCATCTTGCATCTGGTACCTGACAGGATACATTCTATCGTTGGAGGGGGCCAGCTATTTGCTAAACAAGTTACCGGTTCTTGGTCCAGTAGATAGTTGGATAGGCCTGCACATGTTTCGGAATTGGGACAATATGTTTGGTCATGCCATGGGAGTTGGCATGGCTGCAGCAGCCAAACCATCATCCGGAGGAGATTCCACAAGCAATGGGATATCTCGCAAAGACTTGCGTAGCCTACTACGATTCCGAGCGTTTGCTGCCACAGTTCCACTTTGCAGTCAAAAGGTTGGTGTTGGTTCCAACAACAACCACCACAATAACAATAATTCTACGGGACGAAACTGGCGACAACGCGATACCGACATTGTGTACAGTGGGAATAGCATAAAGTGACGCCAGTGGATTGCGTGGTTTTGTCTTCCAAACCTTTCAATGCAGAGGGATACAGATATCGTGGTGTTTCACAAAAGACATTGCCTTGAAGGCGATAGGAATAAAGATACTGCGCTTTGTACAAATGCCAAAAGTAATACTCCTGGATCCAAACGTCTACAGTGAGTCAATGTGCCACCAACCTGCTATATTGGGATGCGAGCAGCATAGTCAATCAATCGAGGGTCTCAAAATGAAGAATTGGCATTACTTGTTACAGCAATTTCTTCAACGCCTCCACTTTCCCAAAGGCTCCCCACTCCTCATAGAATCGAATCGCCTCCCCAAGCCGGTATTTCGATTCCTGTTCATCCAACCGTTCTTCAAGTAAGAACTCGGCATAGCGTTCATTGATCAATCCGGTATGGTGCAAGTGGCCGGATCGTGCAGCCAAGACGATGGCATTCTTATAGTTTTCTTCTACAAGGTCACACTTCTTGTTTAGAGCTGCCTGCTCTGCCAACAGTGTCATATGATAATGCCCGACATTTGGGTTGCCGTTTTGCACCCAAAACTCGATTCGTTTTGCCAGCTTGGTCGCACGGGTCCTATACTTCCGTTTTTTCGTTCGCCGGGCCATCGCAAACAAGGCTATAGCTCGATGGAAGGTTTCTATCATAATAAGAAAGAAAGCAGGACACAGCTTCTCAAACTTATCTCCATCCTTGATTGCTCTCTTTGCAGCCGCTTCAATGTCGTAGAAAACCAATAATTCCCCTTGGCATAAATGGATCATTGCCAGGTCTATGGCATTATCGTCATTAAAGGCTCCAGCACTGAAAATTCTGCCTTCGAGCTCATGTGACTCACCCAGCGTAGGAGTGGTAGCCAAATTCAGCATCATCTGCCAATATATTCTCAAATTGTTTGCTTGCTCAGGCTGTGATACTTCCTCCATTTGTTTCAGAAGCTTGGGAAACTGGTCAAGAATTGAACCCAAGCGTTTTCCCGTTGCGTACGGTAACCAAACATGGTGAGTGATAAGATTCCACATTGCATAGACCGTATCTCCAGAACGCATCCCAGAGGCGTACCCCTCTGCAGTTGGTGCCATTGACTGCTGAAAAAGCCTGGCCCATGGTAAACAAAAAGCATGGGCCATATAAAAACATTCCGCCTCTCTTGAAGCCCGAGAGACTTTCTCCACTGCCAGCGCAACTTCTGCACAATAAACGGCAGTCTTGTAGTCATGTTGGACGACCACTGCCGCAGCGCCCAAGCGAATGAATCCGGGAGCGGACACATCACAGACACCATATTTCAATGTCAATTCCACGGTTTTGCATATATGGACAGAATATTCAAGAATAAATCTTCAGTCCGATAGCATGCGTAGCCTAGTCTCGATAGAAGGTGCATAACAGCGCGACATTTTGGATCCTTCACACGTCCAAGCTTCTCAACAATATCCTTCGGTGCTGGTGCTTTCTTTGCCATCTTGATTGTACGAATCAGCGTTGTGACGGCCTGCAAGGGGCTAGTGGCTCGACTCCAAAGCAATTTGACACCAAGGTCCTTCAGCAGATCCAAATCCATTGCGATTGCCTCTTTAAACTTCAAATCAATAGTGCACATTTTCAAATCTTTTGCCATCTTCAATGCAAACACCTCCATTGCAGTACATTCCTTTCGATTCAGAACTTCATTGCTGTATGTATCTGCAGAATCACCGTGACCCAATGCGAGCTCTACCTCGGATCCAATTGTATACAACGCAAGTGTCAGAGAACGGTGAGTGGTCCATTTGTCACTGGGGAGAAAGTCTATCCCATTCGCTGCATACTTTGCAGCGCTTTGGAACGCGGAAACTTTCTTGGCCTTCTCCGCTGCTCTGAGATTCAGCGTAGCGAATTCGTGTCGCTTCGATTCTCGCTCTTTGTTGATGAGGTCAGCGATATCAAAGAGTCGTTCCTCAAGGTCAGTCGCATCCAGAAGGTGGTAGAGAGTGGTTCCTATCTGAAACTGAAATCCCGGTGTAACAATCTCACTCAAGGACAACGCGGCTTCCTGAACCTTGTCATGTACCCATCGATATTTGTTTTCTCCACAAGCCTCCACCAAGTTGCTTGAAACTACTACGACAAGAAGCTTTGGGATTGTATCAGCGGTGTATTCTGCACTCATCACTGACTGTTCTCGCCAAATGAGATCGAGTGTATGAGTGCTGAACGATGAACCGAGACATGCAGCATACTGTAGAAGTAGTTGCACGTTTGCTGGCATCTTTCTCATTCGTGCTTGCAGCAGATCAACAACATTATCTGCAGACGTTGTTTCGTCAGCAATTCTATCTTCGTCCCAGACCCATTTCAAGAGACCAAGATTGTACGAAATCAAACCTTCATCATGAAGCATTTGAATGAACTGAATTAGGAAAAATGGATTGCCAGCAGTCCTCTTGAAGCAAACCTCTGCCAACCCACGAGAGCGTTCTTCGTCGTCGATGGACATCATGGCCATAATCATCTTATGCACACCGTCAATGTCGCAGCCCCCAACTGCAATATCGGTGATGTGAAAACTGAGCTTGTCCTGCTTTTTCACTAGACTCTGGACCTTCTTGAATAGTATACTCTGGTCGTCCACTTCATTCGATCGATAGCATCCAACAATCATCAGCGCATTTGGATTCTGCAGGTCCGAGATCAAGAAGTCCATCACGTCCAGAGATGATTCATCGGCCCATTGCAAGTCATCCAACACAAGAACAATTGGAGAAAACTCCGCATTCAATGCTCTCATTAATACTTGGAATGCATACTTCATTCGTTTTTGGACCACTTCTAAGTCATATTGCTCGCCGTCCGAACTTACGCTGCTCTGTCTCCTCGTACGAGACAGCATATCCTGCAGCTCCGGTATGAAATTTGAAAGTAGATTGGCAGAGGGCCCGAGGGCGGCTGAGAGCCTACAACCAAAACTCAACGACTCATCGCCTGGGTTGGCATTCTTTTTTGACGGATCTTGCCTTTTTGACACCCTCTGGCACATCTCACCGAAAGCAGAAGCAATGCCCGAATATGGTTCGTTGCTAGTCTTCAAGTCGAATTTTCCTTCCACATAGATGCCATCGTTCATACCGTCGATTTCTTGCTCAAGCATTTTGGCCAACGCGGATTTCCCAACTCCACTATACCCGTTGATGAAAACAAGCTCCTTGTGCAACTTGGACTGAATCAAAGATTGAGTTGATATTGACTGATCGCAAGATGAAATTTTCTTTTCCTCTTTCATCATTCGCTCCAATTGAGACTTCAAAGTACTGAATTCCCTTTCCCTTCCAATTAACCCCATTGATTTGAAGTTGAGTTTGTTGATGGTGAGCTCTGCGAGCATCGAAATGTTTGGTCGGATACTTCGTGATCTTGGCAATAGCTTGAATTCTTCTGATTTCGAATTGCTTCGCAACGATTTTCGAAAGGATGATGATGAAGCATCCCGATGGACACTAGGATTAAGACTGGAGGATGATTTGAACACTTCAGATGAGAGTTCATTTGACATCCTATCGTCTTCAAAGCTATGAAGCGTTTTGAATGAAGTGACTGTCGCAGCATCTTGTTCTCCTGCTGATTGAAAACCAGGCGCCCTGGACGCGCCAGCATCCGATACAGACATGCTACAACAGCAGTGACAATGAATTGTTTGATTTCTTCTCTCTTTTGTGGAAAGTGTATTCTTAAATTTTCGAGTGAAACAGGTGTGAGATTCAAGCAAGTGTGATTCAAAGCGCTACTCGTACTAGTAACTACGTATGTGTCCGAGTTTCGCCGCATTACCCCACATCGAGGCCATGGAGTTTTCTGTTAAATAATAAATAAGTTGCCGACATACGTTTGACTCGGTCGACTACTAAGTCCTCTCCGCAGGTGCCTATATAGCCATAAAAGAAGATTGCTGTCAACAACGCAAGAAGCCCTGTTGTAAATGAAGATCGCTCTTTGCAAACGATTCGCGACCCTTGCATGGTGAGATGTACAGCCTGCCAATTGAAATCGTTGGTCTTCACAATTTCGAAAAACAGATCCAAGTTGCGAGTCGTTGATCCTCGAGTTAAAGAATGGTCTTGATCATGAGGAAGGATTTGTTTGAATTCAAAGGGGGTCTGAATCCATGGCTTCAACAGAGGAACAAGCGATAAACGGTTGGAGTTGAAGCTTTCAGATGATGGGGAAGTCGCCCAAGAAATGTCAAGAAATCCGGCTCAACAGCATGATGCTGCGTCACATCGGAACTGAATTCGGTGTTGAGATAGAGATGCAGGTTTCCTTTTCCTCTGGGACGTAACATTATTTGGGCCTTGGTGCGCTTGAGTTGATCGTAGTCCTGATAGCCGTTGCAGATATTGCTTTGAATCAGCAGAGAAGCAAGCAACTTGACTATCTACGAAAGCTACATCACAACGAAGTTGAAGAATGGATTGGTAGAAAGACATCTTTAAGGCAATGGATACAGTACTTCAGTCGAGAAGAATAAATGGAGACAAAAGGGAAGGGGGGAATCAAAGTACCAACAGAATGTATCTTCAGTTGGACATAGTGGCATGGAACGACCATCGGAGACACATCACCATAGTCAAGTTTCTCCCTCTCTTGAACAGAAGGTTGCTGCCGCGGCGCGGAATCTATACGGTTGGTACCTTGGTTCTCCCTCTGACTGAGCGAGGACTGCGCCAATTCCAATACACAAACTGGCCATAAAATTTTCCAGAAGGGGCCATGAAATTGGACCATTCAAGAAGGTTTCCTGTCCCGACGTGGCATTCTTCATGGTCTTGAGAAAGATCGGGTCTACATCACCAGTCGATCCTGACATTGTGTATAGAATGGACTTGCTAGTATTGTCCAGAGTGTCTGGCAGGGATACATTCGGAGAGTTGTTGTCATTTTCGGTGTCGTAGTCGTCTAGCAGTCGATCCTGGACTATCCCTGATAGTTGCTTCCAGCCACCACGGCCCGCAGGATCCTCTTTTACTCGAGGGAACGTGTTTTCGAGCGATGCTTTCGCAGAAAACAAATCGATTTGATCAAAGAGTGCACTCAGATGTTGATCCATAAATGTCTGTTCTTTTCCTCCTTTGCATCTACAAAGATCTCTCAGAAAGGAGTCCAACGGAACGGAGTTGGTCGTTTCGGCATTTCTGTGTTTCTGATCCACAACGAGAAAATCTTGTGCCCAGAAACAATCTCTATCATTTTCCCACTAGCATTGGTAAAAGTTGTTTCCGCCAATGACCACTCGAAGCCCCAGTGGTGTACGGAAGAGCAAAATCTTGGGGTGCATACAACCGCCTGTGTGAGGTTGACAAGAGACTGTGTACCATCCACTCTTTCGACGCCGACGTATCCGGACAGGTTTCAATTCGCCTTCTCTGATCGTATGGGGTCCGTGGTGTACCAAGACAAATTGTGGATTCAACTCAAGAGGGGGTTTGGAGGTTTCCAAAACAGATTCAACCCATTCGAAAGCCTCTGGGGCACAAAACGTGGTCGCCAAAGCCTCTGACCAGTTGGGAGGAATTAAATCAGAAAGAGAAAAAAAGCCGTCATGAATATGTTCTTCCGGATGAAGCCGATTTCGAAAGACCGTCGTGCCATGAAAGTACCCTATTGGCAACAATTGAATAGCTTGTGTTTCTGGCATCTTGGTCGCCGTCATTGTTTCTTGATTTGCATCGTCACGGGATTTTCGCTTTCGCCTTCTTGCTCTCTTTTGTTCTTCTAGCCTCTCTATCACATCCTTAGCACAAAATGGAGAGACCATTGCTCTAGAAGTGCTGTTTCTTGGGCATCACCATGCTACGGATGGAACTTGGTGCTGTCATTGTCATATCGTCTCGGGGAGATGACTGTCGGGCGGCTAGAAGGGGCGTCAGTACGCCGTACGTTCAATTGGCGCTCCACGTGTAACAAGCGCTGCCATCCCGACAAGTCGATCACACTCCACGTGTAACAAGCAAACAGTATTTGAATCCGGCAAGTCGATGACGCGATCTGTTTGATACGTTTCAATAATCTGGAAGTTCTCGCATATCTCTCGCGCCGGGCTGGCAATAGAAAATAGTTTCAACACTGACATCACGTCTATTCGTTTCCATCGTATTTAATGGACCTCTCGTGAACGGAAAATTCGTGATCTCCGATATGTTTCTTGTCATGTCTTTGGAAAAAAGATGTAGATTTCAAGATCAACAAAACTCTGGCGGGAAGTATTCATATTTTTCCATTTTCTTCCATTTCAGTCGTTCTCCCTGCCTCGTTGCACTTCATCTGTCAAACTATGCCTATCCAATCGACATCTTCTGCAACATCAATTCCAAAGTGCCGGCTACGACCCCGTGGTGAATCCAGGAATGACACGTCTTATTCTATCTATCTCCCGGACTTGGATGAGCATCGGCAAGAATCGCCCTCGAAGCATCTCTGTAGTCCAACTTCCACTCTCAAGGCACCGCAGACGCCTCCCAAGGGAAACAGAAATATGAGCAAGGACTTTACACGTTTCATCAAAGCTGATGATTGCGTTGCACTTTCACTTTATTTTGAAGATGGCGAGTTTTCCACAAGACAGAGTGACAATGTGATGACACCAGAGTCGAGCAATCAAATCATCCAAGCCAACTTGCCTCGAATGAAACGGACGTCCAGAACTTGCTTCGGTGACTTAAATGTGCCTGGCAATCCAGCGGCTCTAAAAAGACGTCGAGGCAATCCCTCGCAAGGAACCCAGTTCGCAGATCCTTTCGGACTTGGGCTTCTCCCGGTTTCGGCTACGAACTTAATGGAATCCTTTGATTCGGTTGTTGATGGCATCACATCTTCTTAGATTATGCTTCCGTGGCATTTTCATATTTTTTGTATCTCTTTTAATGCTACTATTAATATATTTTCATCCACTTATCATTCAGCTACCCTCTGGAGGTGCGAGTATTGAATAGTGTAAGGTGGTTACTTTCTGTCTAGTACGGTCTTTCAACCGGATTTACTAGATTTTGATATCACTTTCTCTATAGCTTATGTTATCTATATCCATGTGGTATTGCTTGTTTGATTTGAGGAAGCCATGCCATTTGAAACGATGATATCCCATGACTGGAACAAACTCTGATTGATGTCATACTTCGTACGATTTCTCACAATTCTATATAGAAACCGCAAACACAATATGACATATGACACACAGAGTTCGTACTACCGCAGAATCCGTTGCGTGAACGAATCTTCTTTTTCGATTCTGCTGATAAGTGAGCCTTTTTAGTCCAGAGCCTTTCTGATCCGAGAAAAAGAATGAGGATGTCATAGCAATGCTGGTTTTCACTTAACAGAAGATTCTGGTATCCTGCTGACGTAAGTGCGGAAAGGATTCTGATCACAAGCAATGCTGAAACGAGGAACGATCGGAAACGGAAGAGCCGCCACCGAAAAGTGTCTTGGTCTTACCTATCTCACAAATTCTCGCAACGGCAATATATTCCAATTGAAAAACACAATACAGAATGCCAGCAGCACCTCTCAAACCTACAGTAGTGTCACCGCCCAAACACATTCGCTTGAGGCGGCGCCAGCATGTTGAATCAAGGGACGATACACCAAGCTCTTGTCTTTCCTTTCCATTCCTTGATTTGGAGCAGGACGAAGCAACTCGTCTGCACGATTGCCATCTAGCAGTAAGAAAACAAGACAGTGATGACTCCGCTGATAGAATCTCCTCTGTTTTCCCCATGAATGAAAGCCTTTGGTTACCCGTCTTGGAAGAGGATACAAGGACTTCCCATACATGTTCCAAATCTAATATCCAAGCAGGGAATACTGTTGTACAGGCTCGGCTTCCTCGCATGAGGCCAAGCAAGCTTACCTTTCATGGACGGTAATCCACTGAACGATTAGACGAAATAACAGCTGCTCACATACAGCCAGTTGTTTCCCGCTGGCAATCGAAGCCAGGAACTAACTTCGTCTGGGTCATGTTTCGATGAGAACTTTCAAGACGGAAAGCTCTCTTACCTTGGGGAGCACTCGTTACGAAGGTTGTTGCAATGTTGCAATCTTCGAGAGAAGGAGTCTTGGAGGGGCTCGGAACAATAGAGCATGAAGATATCTTGTGATAGAACGCGATTGGGTGCAGCAGAGCCTCGGCCAAAGTGCGCTACCAAGAAGTAGATTCCAATTTGGAGTTATTGATAGCAACTGCATACTGCTATCAATTATTGTATATACTCATTTTAATGACATTTGTAATAAAGTTTTCATAAACCAGATTCATTAATCAACATAGTAGTTCTCATAACTCAGCTTACGGCCAGCAGGACATTGGCCCAGGACCTGAACACTATTCAGAATGCTCTCAGATAGGAAACAGTTGCTGCATGGTTGCTTGGAATCAAATCATCCGAACACCGCCGTCACATAACAGGTATTGGCGTTTATGCCTCACATTACTGACGTTTGTAACTTCATCACTACATGCCATTTTGCGTCATTCAGTTTTACAGCCAACAAGACATCGACCCAGAAGTGTTGTCAGAATGCACCACGGAGCTAAATTAGTTGATGCATTGAACGCTTGGAACAAATCATCTCATTGTTTTCCCTCTTGCCTTATGTTCTGATCATATGGTGAAGAACCAACGTGTTCCCCCTTCTTTGCCTTGTGAGTCAGCGGTCGTGACACGTGTATCCTTCTTTTCTACGAAGAAGGAGAAGGCAGTTTATGGAACTTCTTCACCAGCACCAATGCTCTTGACGGCACACATGGTGGAAGGCGCAGCCTTACCATACTAGAATGTACTGACATCCTACTATTAGAGCGCTTATCCTTTTTCCATAGAATTTCC
>JAAMXS010003384.1:0-11180 GCA_019693525.1 Cylindrotheca fusiformis | reverse complement strand
AGTCGCCTTCTCGAATGGTCGAACCCTTGGGGAAACACTTGGCACCCGACTTGAGAATTGCCGCTGGTTTGAGAAAGGGATACGACACCGCCATGGGATCCACTTCTCCCTTGTCATTCTTCTGCAGAGAAGCATCCAAGGACACAATAATGGGATTCGGTGCCGACGAGTCGGGTCGGACGTAAAAGGAAACGACGCAATTCCCCTTTTCAATGTTGAGCTCGTGATCCTTAACGCTGACAAATTTGGGCAGGACTCGGGTGATTTCCTCCGTGGACTCGGCCGACGCATTGTCCGTCGTCAAAGCCAAGAGCTCCCGTTGGAGCCTGGTGGACCATATTTCCGTGTTTTTCTCAGCTGAGGACATGGCGTTCTACTATTTGGTCTCTCTGTGTGAAGCAAGCGAAAGGCTGTGCAATGAGAAAAAGGGACCCAAAAAAACAAACCAAGTCGTTCTAGACCCTCCGCGCAATGTGTACGGGGGAGGGGCATTTTGGGTGTTCGGCTGGTGCGAACGCCCCAAGACAACTCAACGGCTCACCACAATGACGACGATTCGGAATTCTGTGATTTTGAGGCAACGCTTCTTTACACACACTGACCTTAAAGGGTTGCTGTTCAATGAAAATATTGATGTGTATGAAATCACACAATGGAAACTACGAACGAGTCGAGTATCGAAAGTGACAACGAAAGAGTGAATCTAGACGAGAATATTGGTCTTCAAGTGGGGAAGATGGAATAGTGCGCGGTCTCATGACCTCTTGTAAGTAGGCAGTAGGTAGACATAGACTATGCAGCAGTCAGCCTACTAGACGGTGGGTAGTAGTTTAAATGTCACTCCAAGTGTACTGTGCGTACCATACATGCTACTTGCAGGCCTGCGCGTGCGATAACGGTTGGAAAGGAAGCCATGCTCGACGCGTGCTTGGCGGTCTTGTTTTACACTTGACTGTTGCCCAATTCCGAGTGCACCGCACTGCTGCTGTTGCTGCGCATCTTGCTTCTGTTGCTTGACAGTAGAAGTATAACATTGACGACGACTGTCATAGAATAATATTCCACCCAAGACCGAAACGGATTGAAATCAGAAAAAGAATAGTTGAAAACCAAAAATAAAATGGCAACGACTCCATCTCGAATTCCCATCTCTCCTATTGCTTCCGAGGTGAGTTGAGTCATCACGATTTTTTTCCCACCAATGCTTGATGCATGTTCTCGTCGTAGAACAGGTCGAGTGACCCTTGTGGACTTGTTCATGGGGAATCTACACCTTTAAGTTTCTTCTGTCAACAAATGGACTCGTTTGTGCCAACACTGTTCACTCGCATGCTGAATGATTGTTTGATGATCCATGACGATCCAGCCCGACTCACAATATGTTCCGATTCTGTCTCTTCTGCTTCTTCATCATCATCATCATCGTCCTTGGAATTGCTTTCATCCTTGTTGCAGGAGGAACGCGAACAGGCACTTCGTGATTACAAAGTAACGATTGAGTACAAACATCTCAAATCCCATGCTCCCGGTGGTGTGTATTTGATCCCAGCGATTGACAATTTGCGACACTTTTTTGGAATCATTTTCATTCGTCGGGGCCCGTATACCAATGGCATTTTCAAATTCCAACTCAAATTACCACCACGATACAACGATGTCAACATGTGGCCCCAAATTACATTCTCCAGTTACATTTACAGCCCGTACGTCGATGAATCGACGGGTGCATTGGATATTAAGAGTGCCTATCCCAATTGGGACCCCTCCCGTCATTATTTGGTCACGGTTTTGACGTATCTGAAAAAGATTTTTTATTCCAAAAACTTTGCCGATGCCAAGGCCAATGTACCCGCCAAGGAATTGGCAGAGAAGGAACCGGAAACCTTTCGTAAAAAGATTGATGCCTGTGTCCGGGAATCTCAAAAGAACATGTACACCAACGATGATGGATCGACGGCCAAGTTTACCGAAGAACAAGTCTCGCATCGTGTGTTGCGGGATTTGCTCAAACATCACATTCGGAATGAAAGTCAAGTTACCAAACAAGCTGTATTGGCGCAAATTGATAAGGCTCGGAAGGTATAAAGAAGGAAAGAAAGAAGGAACAATACTAGTACTCTTATGTTTATACTACATGTAACAAAAATGTTGATTCAGTTCGAAGCAATCATCATCTTTATACACCTCTTTCTGGCCATCAAGAATTCTTGGAAGAAGGGGTGGAATAAACATTAGGGGAGATTCTCTTTATGGTGTCCCACGCTTGTCGTAGCGACCCTCTGGCTTACTTATGACATGAGCAACACGTTCGTTGCAACACCTCATTCGAAAAAGAAAAACTATTTGTGTGTGTCTTGTGACATCCCTTTGACAACTCAAAAATACGTACACGACTCTGCGTGCGAAGCCTACGAGGCTTCGAAGCGCATCTTCCCATCTTCGATTCCATCCAAAAGCGAATTTGTGCACTGCTGAGAGATAGCTCACTGTTCCATCTACAACAGCAGCGGCAGCAACAGCAGCATCCACAAGACTATTGTTCTTTTAGTTCCTATTGATTCTATTTAGCAACTATAGTAGTCATCATGATGATGCTGGCCACAAACTCCCTTCGAAGATTGAGCAGTCGTGCCGTCCGGTCCGGACAATCCATTTTGCCAATCCGTGTTGCTACAGCTGCCGCACCAAATGTCAACAGCCACTACAATCCCCGTTGGTTTTCGTCTTCGGCGCCTACAGATCCTCCGGATGAAGATGAAGACATACCGACAGTTGAAGCTGTAGAGGTTCCACCTGTAAAAGGCAACAACAGCACTGACGACGACGCTGCAATGGATGAAGATGAACTGGAACGGAACATGAAACCGATGGAAATTGTGGGTGCTCTCGATCGTCACATTGTGGGACAACCGGATGCCAAACGAGCCGTCGCGATTGCCATGAGAAATCGTTGGAGACGTCGACAGTTGCCAGAGGAACTTCGAAAGGAAGTGACACCCCGAAACGTGTTGCTTGTGGGGCCCACCGGTACGTCATAGTAGTAGGTGTTGTAGTTGGTCGTTCGTTAGTTGGACCAGGACACACAGAATTGCCATCGAACAGTATCTCACCAACTCATTCTTTATTGTTGTTCCTGAAACCTATTGTAGGATGTGGAAAGACAGAAGTTGCACGACGCATGGCCATGTTGAATGACGCTCCATTCCTCAAAGTAGAAGCTACGAAATTCACGGAGGTGGGATACCACGGTCGAGATGTGGATCAGATTATTCGGGATTTGATGGATGTGGCAATGCAATTGGCCAAGAAAAAGTATACCGATCGATTCAAGGAGGAAGCGTCTAAATTGGCGGAAGAACGCATCTTGGATATTCTGGCTGGTCCCGTGTCGGAAAATGCCGCCCGAGGAAGAGAATCCTTCCGAGACATGCTTCGGCAGGGACTCTTGGACGATCAAGAAATTGAAGTGGATGTTCCCACCAAACAAAACCAAAACGAATTAGACAATAGCAATCCACAAATTGTGGCCATGAGTGATCTGATGCAGCGTTTGGCGTCTGGCTCCAAGAAGGTACCCACGGAACGGAAGAAGATGCCCATTTCAGACGCCAAGAGTGTCATTGAGGAGATTGAACTCGAACGTCTTTTGGAAAATGTTGATATTCGCAAAAGTGCCGTCACTGCAGTCGAAGAAAGTGGAATTGTCTTTATTGATGAGATTGATAAAATTTGTTCTCCCCGCGATGGTTTCTCAAGTCGATCGGCCGATGCATCCGCGGAGGGCGTCCAGAGAGATTTGCTCCCCCTCATTGAAGGAACGACGATCAACACGAAACATGGTAACGTCAATACGGATTATATCCTCTTTATTGCAAGTGGGGCCTTTCATGCTGTCAAGGTCAGCGATTTACTCCCAGAGCTGCAGGGGCGGCTCCCCATTCGTGTGGAGCTTGCTGGACTCACGGAAGATGACCTCTACAAGATTCTTACAGAGCCCGTAGCAAATGTAAGTGAACCCGCAAATTTGATCCCTTTGGATTCGTACAATTCATTGGTATCTCATCCATATTGCCATCGCTTAAACAACTTTCTCTCTTTCTTCTTGTACCAGCTCCTTCGTCAACAAGAGGCACTCATTGGGGCCGAGGGTGTCGAACTCGAATTTGAAGATGAAGGAATACGTGAAATTGCTCGCATGGCTGCACAACTCAACAAGACGGTAGAGAATATTGGTGCTCGTCGACTTCATACCGTTCTGGAACGGATCATGGAAAATGTGAGCTTTGAAGCGGCAGAAAAGGGAGCAGGAACGGTACGTTTATTGTAAAAGTGCATATGCCAATAGAAGAAATTGAACACCAAAAGTATTATCAACAAGACTGTCGAAAAACCCCATCTCACCCAGTTTGTTTGTGTTCCTTTTTGTTTCAGAAGGTTGTCATAGACAAGGAGCTTGTACAAGAACGGCTGAAGGAAGTTACCATGAAAGCGGATGTTTCTAGGTACATTTTGTAAGCAACCTCCTTTTTTAAAAAAGAAATACAAAAAAAAGTTACTCTATATACAGCAGCAGCACTAGCTAGAGATAGATCCTTTGCTTTGGGCCATACTTAAGAATTCCCAAGAAAAGTGAAGAAATATTGGACGACTTTTTCAAAGAGACAATGTTGTATACTACAACTATAGTGTACAGCTTTTTACTATGGAAGTCCTTTTCTCTTGTCCACAAAACTCTTTGTATTCTCTTGTGTTTCTCCAAGTGGCTGGGAGCACCTCTTACCTCTGATGCCAACCAAGATGTATTGATATAATACTATACCCTATCCTCGAAAAACTGTTATGGCATGTATGGGTCCTACACAAGTCCAAGATAGACGATGAAAAAAAAGTGATTTACGAGGAGAGGATAGAAATAGTAGAGCAAAACAGTAGCCGTGTGAGTTTCAAAAACCAACCGCGAGACAATCCATCATGTTTTTACTTGGAAAACATGACTTACCCAAACCCAAAGATTGGCTGTGTATAAAAAAGACGAGAGAGAAAACAAGAAAAAGTAGTATCCAGCAGCAGCAATTAGTAACACAACTTTCACGAGAAACAACAACATTCCAGTTCCAAAACTGAAAGGACAACAAGAAAAACGTACTCAACCATTTTTCGCCTTCTATTACAGGCATTGCTGCATGCTGTGATCTTTCATCGTAATTTCCATCGGCTGAAAGAATAATAAAGAAGAAGTGTTGTTAGAAAAGTGCTTCTAGACAATAAAGTGGCAACCGAGCAGCAGCACGAATATATGTATGCATTTGCTCAGAGAAACGTACGCAATTGATTGTAGAACAGAACTGCTTTGCCAATTTCAGGCTTGACTTTAAGAGTATCCTTGTGTTCTCCATTCATCCATCTTGGGCTATTGTGCGAAAAACATGACATTAAGGATGACAGCATGGAAAACATACACAAAGTTGGTAGCAAAAAGAAACTTACAAGGATGTTTCCCCTCCCTTTTCCACTTCATTCAAGTATAAGAGAATGGTGGCAAAACGACTCGGCTGGCCATCGTAAGTCGGAGGGATTGCGAAATCCTGCGTTCAAAGATGTGTGTGAGTCTGACCGACAGAGAAACTTGTGAGTACCGTTGGTGCAATAAGAGTTCGTACATGGTGAGGTGTATACTGCTGGCCTACGCCGTAATGGACAAGCTGAAGCCTCTCGTTAATGGGATACGTGCTTTCAGGAAGCAGTTGCTCCTCGTCCTTGGCTCGGCGGCGAAAGTAAGCTTCGTCGATTTGCAATAGATCTGCCGACCGGCTTTTGAAAAGGCAAATGTGGATACTACATTAGTTGGTGGGGTCGATACAAACAGACAACCTAAGAAGAGCACAAAAACCTACCGAATGATGGAGTCAATCACTGGAGATCGATTCCTTGAGATCCACGAGTTTCTGGAGGTCCTAGTGAGGTCGTCCGTTCTTTCTCCTCCCAAACTTCCTGCCTTCGTTGTGGACTGTGAAAGTTTCATTCCAAGTGCCACTTCCAAGATGTGATGGACCTCGGCTTCAGACAAAAAGTTTGGAATTTCAAAGGCCCTTGGAGCAACGCTCAAGACGGTCTTCCAGTGAAAGCCGCATTAGTCACAAACAAACGAAAAGGCACCGAGTAGTAAGTCATTCGTGATGTATTGCGTACCATATTCAATGTGAGTGTTTCCTCTGGTCCTTTATATTTCTTCAACTCTTCCCTGATGGCAGAGACATCCCCAATATCAGGAACGACCTTGCGAGCAAGTGGGTCAGGAGGCAATTCGCGGAGATGAGTTTCTTTGGTGACAACAGTGTGCATCTGCCCGAAGGATGTAGCTGGCCAAATTGGGTACCGTGGAGGATGCTTCCTACCGTAAAGGCCCAACCATTGGCGGCCAGTGAATCGTTCGTAGAGTTTATTGAACGCTAGATTGTCATTCTGGAGTTTATACTCAGCCATTTCTGCTCTTGTCAGTTCTTTTTCCGCTTCCTCATAAGAGGAAAATGGATTGTAAACATATAGCGAATTGTCTTTGGTAACGTGGAAGTTATCCAATACGGTGTTCGGGTTGTCAACGTCCGTGACTGTGAAGTGATGACCAGGAAAAGTTGCAGTCCCAGCAGCACCAAACGGTTCAACCTGGGCAATATAAGACGACTGTTGCTGTGGATTACCTGGTTTCCAATGTATCGAAATAGGTTTTCTGCCCATGTTGATGAACTTTCCCATCAATCCTTTAAATTTTGTCTCCGTGACCTTCATTGACCCTTCTGTTTTGTTGTAAAAGGTTGCGATATCCGAAGCAACATAGGCATAGAAGATATCCGTTGTTCCATCACGTAAGCTGACTTGCATTGGCTTCAGGGCCGGATCTCTGTAGGACCCACCGCAGGTGTCGCGATCGTCCCATCCACAAGTCTCCGCGTCATTGTTGTTGTTGTTGCTGGACTCGTCAACTGTTCTGCTGAGACTCTTGGAGTATCCAAGGGGGACAAAAGCCGCCGATATCGTAAGCCAATAAATGAAAACCCCTGCAGATCTCATGATAACAGTCTGCTTAGGCAGCGAAATTCGATAGAAACGGCTTTTGCTTGAGAATCTCGACTTTGGAAGTAGATGCTGAGGATGCTCATTGTGTAGTATCACATTGTTGCTTGCTTGTTTGGGTTCGCAAAGGGTTTCTATCTCGATGGACAGCCGTCCAGACCATGTGGGACTTGGCGGGACTCAATTAGCGATTGCTTGTAAGATCGAGTTCGACCGTTACGTGCAACGGGACTGAAGATTTCATGGTGCAAGGAAGCCCTTGGCGCTCACAAAATCCACTCGACATACAAAAAAAAAGAAAAACATGCCTTGGAAAAGTGATATGCTCGCTGCTTTCGAGGATGAGACGCTGCATGACATCCGACTGGTGGGAACGGATAACATGGAGATCCCATGCAGCAAGTTTGTGTTGGCAACTCGTAGTATGATCTTCAAGAAAATGTTCTTCGGGGACTTTAAAGAGCGCAATAGTGACCTAGTCTCCCTCAACTACTGCTCTACAGTATTGAAAGTATTGGTCAAATACTGCTACTCAGATGAACTTGATCTCGATTTCATCTTGGATGCCGAAAGCTTGACTGATAATGAAGCAATGTTGTTGGTGGAGCTGCGGGATGCTGCGAAGTACTTCGAGATACCAGAAGTCGCAAACCATATCGCAAAGAAACTCGGCGAATCCGTCTTTCATGATGGCCAACTTGGCTGTGTCTGTGCAATTCTGACAGAGTTGACGGTTCGGGTGGACGACGAAGGCGCGTTTTGGAACATGTTTGAGCAACTTGTGACCAAGAGGGCAGATGAGTGTTTGTTTCCCAAGGATTCTCTGGTAGCAAATCAAGGTGTGACGCTATTCTCTCCCCGGCTACTGAGAAAGATTCTTGAAAATGTTTCCGACACATATGTCGCCGTGTGTTGCTTGAAGAAGTGGTTCCGGAATGCGAAGGAGACAGGTGATGATGTAAACGAATCAAGTGCAGATATACAAGCCTTGATGGCCCTTTCCAAGCGGCTAAATTTGACGAGCCTATCGTTACAGCAGCTTTCAAAAATAGAGCCTTGCTCTGTTTTCTCCATGCAGCGGCTGTACGAAGCCTTGGTGTACCATGGTGCCCACCCTACACCCCAGCGTTTGTTTTTCCCTCCCTCAACATTCGTTTATGTGTCTGGCGCTGGGGTGGAGTGTTTGAACGGGTACTACCTGTATGCTATGAATTGTGGCTTTGGGAAGTTTTTTAAGTATGACAAATATGGTGATCTTCGGTGTGAATGCACCATTGAAGTAGATTCTGCTTCGAAGACGTGGGCAATAAATGTCACGCCATATCCAGCCAATGGACTCGACAAGATTACACCCCTGAAAATGTACGAGCATATCTCTGATGGATCGATTCCAGAAGGAAAAGAAAAGGAATACAAAATCCCTTTCAACTGTTGGAAATGTCTAGATGGGAAAGCTCCAGCTCCATATGTCGCAATGATTCTAGATGGCAAAGAGCCGCTTGTCAAGCCATCAAGCCCTTTCAGCTCACTTCTCCAGCCTCTTGGGGGCAACCCTGCCTGCACTTCCAACTCAGCTCCCCAGGCGGCTCGTTTTGGGGTCAACCTTACCCACACTTCCAGCTCAACTCCCCCTTTGGTTCATGTTCCTGTTGGGGGAAATTCTGCCCGCCCTTCAAGCTTTGGTACCTGCCATCAACGATCAAACTAGAGAAGTGGGCCATGTCAACCCCCTTAATTCGAACATCAGGAGTAAAAATAAAATGGAAAATATGCGTATTCTATAGACTATCTCAGAGCAGCCGAGATCAAAATGAAAGACCAGGCTTCACTCGGAAAGTTGGAGACGCCGCGAGCTTTGATCCTTGAACTAAAGAGTACCATTGCAATTTCTTGATTCGGCTGCGTCATATCGTACAACAAAGCGATCAGTACTACCTTCGGTATTGGACGGTCAAGGATCTATATTTACTGCACGTAGTATTCCGGGGAAAACCCCGCAAATTGCAAGGAACCCGATATCCTACATGGAAAGATTCCTAGGCATATTGGGTTCCTTGGAACTCTTCCGGGTTTCTTATCCATAACCCAAAAGACATCAATGCCCAACCTTACAAGTGCACTGAGACTTCTATCATTTTGTTTTATAGAATATACATATTTCCATTTTTACTTTTCTCCTGAGGTACCAATTAAGGCGTTGGCGTAGCCTACTTCTCAAGCTGGAAAATTGCAGGCAGGTAGAATCGGCTCCTATCTAGAGCGTCCATATCGAACCCAGATGAGGAATTGAGCTTTCCTTCCGAAGCCACTCAGGGTGCCCTAATCCGTCGTTGCCTACGGGCTTTTCGCAAAGTTGAAAGACCTCCTTGGGCTGTTGAAGTAGTTCGTTCTCCAAAGCTTGAAGTCTGGGCAGGGTTGCCCGCAAGAGAAGCCGACTGGGGAGTCGAGCTAGAAGGGCTTGATGGCTTCTTGTCAAGCGGTGCTTTGCCGTCTTTAATCAATGCAACATACGGAGCTGGAGCTTTTCCATCTAGGCATTTCCAAAAGTTGAAAGGAAATTTGAAATCCTTGTGCTCTCCTTCTGGCATCGGTCCATCAGAGATATGCTCGTACATTTTCAGGGGAGTACTCTTGTAGAGTCCATTGGCTGGATCATATGGCGTGACATTAATTGTCCACTTCTTCGAAGCAGAATCTACTTCCACGGTGCATTCACAGTGAAGATCGCCATACTTGTCATATCTGAAAAATTTAATAAAGCCACGATTCCAAGAATAGCGGTAGTACCCGTTCAAACACTCCACTCCGGCGCCAGATACATAGACAACTTTTCCGGGAGGGAAAGAACAATGTTGGGGTGTTGGGTGAGCAACATGGTACACCAAGGCTTCGTACAGCCGCTGCATCGAGAAAACAGAGCAAGGCTTGATTTTTGAAAGCTGCTGTGACGATAGGCTTGTCAAATCAAGCCGCCTCGAAAGGTCGATCAGAGCTTGCATGTCTGCATTGGATTCATCTACATCGTCACCTGGCTCCTTCGCATTTCGGAACCACTTCTTCAAACAACAAACTATGACGAATGTGTCCGGAACATTCGCGAGAATCTTTCTCAGTAGCCGGGGAGGGAGTAGCGTCACACCTTGGTTTGCTTCCGGATAGTCCTTGGGAAATAAACACTCTTTTGCCCTCTTGATGGCAAGTTGCACAAACATGTCCCAAAACGCGCCTTCGTCGTCCACTCGAACCGTCAGCTCTGTCAGAATCGCACAGACGCAGCCAACTTGGCCCTTATTAAAGACGGATTCACCGAGTGTCTTTACAATATGGTTTGCGACGTTTGGTATCTCGAAGTACATCGAAGCATCCCGTAGCTCCACCAACAACTTTGCTTCCATATCAGTCAAACTTTCTGCATCCAAGATCAAATCGAGATCAAGCTCATCTGAATAGCAGTATTTGACCAATACTTTCAATACTGTAGAGCAATAGTTAAGGGAGACAAGTTCACTATCGCGCTCTTTGAAGTCTCCAAAGAACATTTTCTTGAAGATTATGCTGCGTGTTGCCAACACAAACTTGCTGCAAGGGATCGCCACGTTGTCCGTTCCCAGCAATCGGATGTCATGAAACGCCTCATCCTTTAGAGCATCGAGTATATCACTTTTCCAAGTCATGGTTTCCTCGTTGCTTCTTGTTGTAGGAGTGGCATTTGCGAACGGCTTTGTTCTGTCAATCACAACCGACCGTGGGAAAAACGAAAGATGTTGCCGAAAACATTCCGTTTCAATATCACGGCATCGGGGAAAGTAGGCATATATGGCCTCGAGAAATTATCCGTGTTCTCTCCATTATTTTTGAGAATAAAAATATTATGCGTCAATAGAAATATTTTCGGAGAAAATTTTGACACATGGACAATCTGGCTTGGTAACTAATTATATATCAGTACATTGGTGGATAGCCACACAAAGCGAAAATTTCTGTAGTACAAGAAGATTTTGATAGGACGTTGTGAAACTGCAGATAATGCGATAATTGCTCAGACTATAGATTAATTTATTGTAGCCACAAAGACTCTAGTAAACACAAATCTATATTGTTTCAAAGAA